>JABUQX010047215.1:0-7500 GCA_015478945.1 Trachelipus rathkii
CCGAACTGTTATCGTATCTAGTTAAATACTTTGGAGGGGTGTAGAATGATGATTAACCCTCAATTGTATACGAAGTTATCGACCCCATGGTGTCTCCCGAGGGGCGCTCCCCACCCCATAAAAAAATTTAAATGTGATCTATAAATGGCTGAAATTTGGTGAGAAGATTCAAGAGTGTAATTTCTAGAAAGAAATGGTATTGGAATCTGAGGAGTTTGACTTCTGGCACCGGTGCTCTGGAGCCGCTGCGGTGCCGAGTTATTAAACATTCGAATAACAACAATGTTGGTGTCTTTATATATTTTATCTGTAGATTTCGAAAATAATGGTTCAGAACCATCAAGAAAAAATATAAAAATAAAAAATAAATAAATAAATTATAAATAAAATATATCTGTTAATTCTTTTTGTTTATAACTTACAAATTTATGTTTTTACCATACCTAGCAGTAAAAGTCAGTAAATCAAACGACCATTCAATACCCCATCCAGCCATCCAACACCGTTCAGTTGTAATCTATTGGATTCTATTGATCTAATTGATTCAGTCATATTTTTACTAAATTTGCAATGTTTTACATACCCTAAAGCAGTAAATCAAATAAATCAGATACCACTCACAACCACCATCCAGCCACCCCCCTGTCCAGTTGTGATCTATTTAAACGTATTGATCTATTGATTCAATCAATTTTTTCTAAAAATTTCTTTCGAAAATATTCATACCCTAAATCAGTAAGTCAGTAAATCAAACCACCATCCATTCACCCTCCTACCCTTCCCTAAAATCAATAAATCAGTATAATCAAACCACCATCCAGCCCCATCCAGCCACCCTCCTGTCCGTCCTTGATCTTATTGATCTAATTGATCTATTGATTCAAGTCCTATTTTTTACTAGAAATTGGTCGACGTTTTACATACCCTAATCAGTAAAATCAGTAATCATAACTACCATCTGCAGCCACCCTCCGTCGCTGTCCATTATCCTTGAACTATTGATCTATTGATTCAAGTCACATTTCCAGTATCCATTTTGGATAACATAACATAAAATCAAGTTTTTTATACAAAGATCACATGCAATATATGTTAACGTAACGAAACGTTTTCACATTAATAAAACTACTTTAAAGCCATCATCTAATACTATGAATATAACCCAGCAAAGACAAACTGACACGCTGCCTTAAACATGAATAGAACTGTTAACGTTATCAAATGTTCCAGCACATATAAAACAGTAATAAGTAACCAACATAGCACACAAAGACGTACCCTATTCACATCTTTGTCAAGCATATCTCTAACATAATTACGTTAACTCTTACACTGACACAGTAACATTTAGTAAAAATTTATCACAACATTGGTTAACTGATCATACTGATCAACGAATATACTCTAACATAATTAAGTTTCCACATCAATAAAGCTAACATGGGTAACAGAACTAAGAAAATGATGTACAAAGACAAACCTAACATACTTCACAACTTACACACGAATAACTGTTAACATTAACAAAGTTTCCATACTTAACAAGTAAAGAAACTAACATTGCATGCAAAACGTAACCTATTCTTACTTTTTCAAGGCATATTCTCTAACATATCGTTCAACCTTACGCGTACACAGTAACATCACAGTTAATAAGCTACTTAGCATCATCTAACTATGAATATAACCCCCGAGAGCGGACTCAAGAGCGCGTAGCACATCTTATATACAGGAATAACGGTCAAAGTTCGTTAAACAACGTTTCACACCGTTCAAGCTATATATATGTAACTAACATACGGGGACATTCCAAAAACGTAACTTGATTCACACTTGGTCAAGCATGTCTGCTTAACATATCAGTGGGGTAGATTTATATAAAATTGAGCCTATTACCTTGGTGTATTATCATAACAGGGTTGCGCGAGAGGATAGTAGTATGCTAACGGTAAAAGAGTTTTGGTCGGATATTAATAAGGCCATCCGTAGACATGTCCGGAGACTAAGGATTATATGAGAGATAGGTATCGGACAAGCGTAAGGGGCGATTTCTTTATCACGATTATTATACTGCTGAGACTTAATCTATTGGAGTCCAATATCTATCAACAGTAAGAAGTGAGAGGCTAAGCAAAGACTCCCAAACATATCCATTCGTACTTTATCTATACATAATCTCCAACCACGACAATTGTTAATTTTACCATTAACATAGTGAATCATTAACAAAAAATTTACGCATAACCTAGACCTAACCAGCATAATATCTAATGGGTAAAAGACAAACAAAAGTAAAGTTTTTTTATTCTCTGTAAAGCTAAACTATGAACATAACATACTTTAACACACATCACAGCCGAACGAATAAACGGCCATCACTAACATCTTAACCAAAAAGCCGTACATAGGGACAGTGAAAACAATTCAAGGTGTATAACATATATATTCCAATAAAAAGAACACATTATAACTAAATAAATACATTCAAACATATAAGTTTTTATTTAATATATTAGATCATCTAATCAGGGGGACAAAGGATGTTCTGTATAAATTGAGCCAAGTTCTTTAGTGTTTCTCCAGCAGATTCACTCCATCCCCGAAAGGATGTAAGCATAAATACAACCTGGCGGAACTAAACCATTTTTCTGCATATTCAGGTTCAACAGCACTCACTCGCTCCCGCCAGAGAGAAGTAAACGTATCCTTGCTGATAGTTATTAATGCATTTCTGTATACTGCATTATGCGGGAAACCACATGTTTCGGTGTAAATATCGTAGATTACACCATGAGCTATATGAATTAAGTCCTCCTGTATGTCAACATCTTTAAGATGAGACTTTAAGTCATTTTTCATGTCAAACAAAGCTGTTATATTTTCAGATGACTGAACAGTGCAAACCTATACACGTAACGCATGAATTGTGACAGCATCATTGGGTTTTCAATAGTTGCGTACACATCAATACTTTTAACATTATCAGATGCAGTGAAGCAACATTATTCTATTATAGCCTGCTCAATGCTGTCACCTCTCTGATTTTCAGCAGAGCGATGTCAAGATACTCAGCTTTCAAGTGTTCTTACGGGTCACGCTTTCCAACGCTGTCGTATAATCTGAGAATTCTTCAACCGGACATGATTAAAGGTCTATTTACTTGCACCTCCTTTCCAATTGGAATACAGCCAATCATAATGTGCTTTCCATTCGTTATTACGAAAAAAAATGTAATTGACACATCGTTGGGTAATAACGAAGGTCCTCGTAAAGAGGACATTGCGGCGCAGGAGCAGGAATGAGAGGTCATCATTACCAACACAACGTAAAAATGTTACTGACGAAATTCGTGATGTATGAACAGATCTAAAAGGTAGATCGATAGATTCCTTTCTCTTCACCAATGCAGATAGAAAGTTAAGCAAGAATACGACGTACGATGAACCATATCGAGTTCAAAGGGTATATATTCTCGGTAGACAACAACAACAACAACAATAACATAGCACAACAAAAATAAGTTTCTTTATATATTACTAACCAACGGATATATGCTAACGTAATCATTGTTTTTTACATAATAAAGCTAACAAAACATGACCTGAAACTAAGAATTATAAGTAACAACGACAGAAACCTAACAACACCATACTCGTACAAATAAGAGCTACTAACATTAACAAAGTTCACACTTAACACCTCGTATACAGTACTAACACTTGCAATATCAAACGTAAAACCTATTCATTTACTTTTTCCAACATATCTCTTATGCATATATTTAACGTTAATTTTCATTGACACAGTAATATTTAATCTCTCATAGAATTTTATTCTCATTTATACTCTTCTTTTCATATTTATCATTCATTTCTCCAGTACCTTATACGATTTACGGAGCCTGTAGTAAGATAACAGTTTTTATCCAAGGACATATGCACCGAATAATAGATGTCCTTGTTTTATTTATATATGTCGATTTCGGAGATCAGTAGGTAGCTGGATTCGGGCAATCTACAGTTTTTGTTTTCACTCGGAGTTATATAATTGATAACATCATCTTATAACCTGGGTTCTATATAAAGAATAGTCGATGTTCATCATACGAGCGAGAGTACGCTTATACAACGCCAATCACTGCTGCTAATACTATCTGTAACATTCAACAAGACGGTTCGCTGCATTATAACAGCTAGTTAATATCTACTCTAACACTTCGTCATGAAACGTCTAACACTTCCTTCACATTTTTTTAGCTGGGGGTGGTGCGTATGTGTGGCGTGTGGCTGGGACGTGTAGAGCAGCTTACCTTGTTGCGCGACTCCTGGGCTTCCGGGTGCGCAGAGCGTTTCTCTCAAAAACATAATCTCCTTCAACATATCAAATGTTATTTTTATACAGTTACTAGTGGTTCTCTTTTGGCCGCGGCGTATATCTTAGCCAAAGTCACCTTAGCAAATTGAGCCTTCCTGTCTTACACTCTTAATCATCACATTTCTATCTTTTGAGAGAGGACCGTGACACTAGTACACTGCCACACCCTTGTATACAAATGTTTTTCGACTCATTCAACTCTCGTAATATGTACTATACCCCCTATAAATTTCATCTATATACCTCCGTCTAAATTACCTCATAATGCCCAGCGAATAATTGCAAAACATAACAAAGTTTAACCAAACATAACAAAATAACAAAATTTTTATCCTGACATAACATAAAAATAAGTTCTTTGAAAATAAAATATCACAGTAAACCGTAATAGTTCTAAACTGATTTTAGAAGTGCAGTAAATCAGTAAACTCATAAATCAGTAAATCAAACCACCCATTTCCTGCAGTCCCCTAATCCTCCCACTCCGCCCCGGTGGATCTAGTGTGAACTATTGATTCAAGTCCATATTTTCGAGTATCATTTTGGATAAACATAACATAAAATAAGTTCTTTAAATAAAATACCATACGAATATATGCTAAACCAACAAAGTTTTAGCATCACTAATAGCTAACATATCAATAACTCCAACTAAGAAATATAAATGTACAAAAATGCCAAACTAACATACCTCGCGTATGAATAATCAGCTAACATCCTGTAAGAGGAGTTTCACTACTTTTGAGGTGCAATAGTGTATATAGTAGGCTCTTCACGATCATACAATCGATCACTGATATATTGTTCCCACTTTTCGCGCATTATTTCTAGCCCAGCAGAGTATAGTACGCCTTATTTGGTATTCTAACTAATATTCTATCCCTTACATATTACTGCGGATCAATCTATCTAAAAGATACCAACATCTTGAACTATGAATTGACACTATCTTCATCAAAGTGTCACTCGTTTTCGAGGTAACAACATCATTTACCTATGAATATCGTAAAATTAAGCTAAAATTCTAGGGCAAACCCTGAACATTACTCAACAAAAAACTTAACCTAGACTCACGTTTCTAAAGCACTCATCGTCAGTTACACAGTAATATCTTACAAAAACTCAATCATTCCTCTCTAACAAATCAGTGTATCTATATATTTCTATCATGTGTTCATTTTCATTAGGTATATATTCTTATCTATAAACGTACTAACCTGTACGTATATATCGTTTCCTCAATTACCTATATGTAAGAATATCTTAAAGATGTCACTACATTCACCGTTCCAAGAGAAAAACCCAGGTGTGGATATTGCGGCCTTATGAAGGTGGTGTGACTATTCCTGCGAGGGCGGGATCACCCCGAAGGGTGTTAAGCGGACTCTATGGGTCACCTCTAGTCGCTACTGCCCGAAGGTCCGTGAGGCACTTTGTATCTTTACTAGCGCTTTCTCTAAGGGTTTCTGGTTTGCACCTCCTCACAGTGTGTGCTATTGAATCACCCACAACTCGCGTGTTAGGTGTTCCTAATCTCATCCCTGCATCCGGAACGCCACAAAGTGCGTAAGCTCGCAACTATTAATATCGGTTGTACTCCTTGGCGCGACCCTCCGGCTTATCTAGGTTATCTATTCTCACTTTCACTGAGATGTTCTTACTTTTTTTATCTGCAGTAGCACTTGAAATCTTACCTCTCTTTCGAGCTCTAAACTCATATCGATAGATTTCTACTTTTCAAGTTTTCAGACTCACTACTAGCTCTTTTCCCTTCAAATCAGAACAAGGTCGTCTCTCGGCTCCAACAGTTGCTTCTCATAACTACTTTTATTCTCCCTACAGTCTTAATGTGCATTAATTATCTACTTTAAACTTTTTTAACATGAGCTTCCGTACCTATTGTATTGATTTGATGTACGCTTAACTTATTAGTTTGCGCTCACCAAATACATGTGGTTTTATGTATGATAAGTCGCTCCTGCATGCATCTTTACACTATTTTCATAGTGTGGCATGTTATTGTGAACAACCTTGAATGAGACCTTTCCCAATTAATGGATAGGTCGAGGTGGCTCAGTTCCGTGGCCAGCAAGGTCACCATGATTCTAAATCCTTTGAGTATTATTATCCCTTTGGGGACATTTAAAGACCTTAGTATACTCTTCTACAATCGACACTCACGTGGGATAGGAGTTATGGAGAAGACCTTAGGCGATTGAAGAGTTAGGGATGATTGTGAATTTACGAGTCAGCTAGTACTCCTGGAAGTGAGTTTTGATTGGGGCCGATGACCAGTTATTGTGAGCAGACTGCTTGATTTGTGTGCTATTCTGCGAGACTTAATCTGGCTCATTTTTTCCATACATCTAATCTTTAATAGTCTTCCCTGATATCATTTGGTAGGTTAGCTTATAGTATAGAATCAGTATGTTAATGTGTATTAGTCAAATTAATCTATCACTATCAATTAATATAATGTTTTATATACCTCCTATATCGAATGAGTTTTATCCGTTCGCTTCATAAACTTTACGGTTCCGCCATTTTATATAATTTGAGTTTTGTAACTTACTTCTGGTTAATTTCGATTAGTAATAACAAGATATTTAGTAAAAACACACATGCAGACAGCCAGACGGAAAACTTAGCACATTACGTCATACCTTTATAGGAACTTTTACCTTTATTTTTTGCATTTCTTATCATGTCCCCAAAAATTTGTTACCTATAATTTTTCGTAATCACCCTGTAATCGGGGGCGGAGCCGGGGGGGGGCTGAGGGGCCTGCAGCCCTCCCTGAAATTATCCTATGATTGCAATGGTGTTTTTTTCAGTAGAAAGTAAACTATATGTAATGGAATATTATATATATGTTTTGGTTTGTATATTAATATTATATATTTACTATCTAGTACTCTTTAACTTTTTATTCTATATATATATTATATAGTATATATATAATATATATCATATATATATATATATATAATTTATATATAATTATATATAATATCTTTATTTTATATATATATTAATATATATATATTATAATTATTTATATATATATATATATCATTACTAATTAATATTATTAAATATTATTAAACTTATATATATTATATCATA
>JABUQX010047215.1:20000-35796 GCA_015478945.1 Trachelipus rathkii
AGTTGATAAAGAGTTGCGAGCTCGTGTGAATTTACTAGACCATAGAAGAAAAGGCCAATTTGTATGATTAGATGTGGAGAAGGGAAAGGGTGTGAATTGATTTAGGTAGCGACGGGTTGTCTAATGGGCGAGAGTGAAGTCGCGAAAGAAAAAATGTGAGGTAGGAGAAGGATAGATATTTAGTCTCTCAAGAGTATTTTCGAGGCCGTATTTATATAGCGAGATCAGCGCTTCAGTGTAGTAGATGGCAAGATATAGAGTGGGGAGAGCTGAGGACTGTGTTGGCGAAGTCGGATGGTTGGTTGAAGAGAGATTAGTTAGGAGAGGCAGCGGTGGTGCATGGGTGTGACGCCATGTCTATCCGCCGTGACTTATATTTCCAATTTGTGGTATAATAATATAGAAGAGAAGCTGGAATTTGAGCAGAGTGAATGAGAGGAGCGGTGAGTAGCGACGGAAGGACGAGCAGAGGGAGCGGAACTCAATAGAGAAAGCCAAAATGAATTCAATTAAGGGAATTATAGCATAGAAGCGAGGGAATTTTCTTGGTAACATGAAATTATTACTGCTCGAATTTTGCGAGCGACGATATACCTGAGGCTCGCACTCGCTAGTTGGCCCGAAAGAATAACCGCTCGGAGCATGAAAGAACCGATTAAATAAAAAATCTCTAAGATGTGTTTTGAAACGGAGGGAGTTCAGACACTCATTTACGGATTGTGTGTTCGAATTGAGTGAGTTAAGGAGGAATTTGATGTAGAAGCATGTGAGAGTGTGAACAGAATAAAAAGAGGCGCCCTTTCTTAAAATATACTCCCTAGCTCGAAGTAAGCGAGTAATTTTAGTTAGATAATGGAAGTGTACCCAGAAAGAGAGGAGGAAAGAAAGAGAAGGAGGGAGTTAGAGGTTTATTAAGTAGGATATAGGGGGGAAATTCCAAACAGTTGTTAGCGTATTGCGGGTGATATATAGAAGCATATAATAGTACTTTTTGCGAATAGCCGTCTTTAGGTGACTAGCGGACTGAGGCGGCAGGCTAAGACAGGCGCGGGCATGCGGTCGCGCTACAGTCTCAGGGAAAGGAGATAAGAGACACATGACGAATTTGGAGAGATGAAGAAGAATCGACAAGCTACCGTCCTGGAGCTGGGTTACGCGGAGAGAACCGTATATGTGTGCACAGCGGAGAGCGCAAGGGAATTCGGGTGTATGTGACCGACCAAGAAATCAGGTGATAAGAATTAAGTAGATTAAATAGTAAATTCTATAGAAGAAACTTGTACTGGACAAAGTGTGTTGTGGCGTCAATTTTGATGAGTGAGTTTGGTGTTAGAACGTTAGGGAGACTTGCAGATTGGGAAGGACCCGAGGAGAAAGTAGAGAGTACGTATTATATTGGAAACAGATAAATTGAGAAATTTAGACGGGAGTCGTTGAGAGCGGGATTTGCCAGGGTATTGTTTAAGTCGATAAGGTGATTGTGAGGTATGGAAACTAGATGGATGGGAAGAGTCGGATGATGATTGAGGAGTATTATGAGAATTGGAGGAAATGGAATTTCGGAGTGTGCGGCGCAAAACACACCAGAGGCGCGATGAGAAAGGCTTAAAGATGGGTATGGGCATCTAGTGAGCGATAGGCAGGAAACAGAGAAGATTGAAGGTAATAAGGAGAGTGAAGCATTGAGGAGGCTCCGGCTACAAAAGGCGGAGAGATAGGAAGGGAGGGAGGAAGGAGGAGAAGGTGCGCGGGAAAGAGCAACACCAAGCAAAATGCGACTGGTAAGCAGGAGGAAAAGCAGAAGCAGAAGCAGGATTTATGCTGGCATATGGAATAAAGCGAGAAGAAATTTTGCTCGCAGGGGAGGAAGGCCAGAGAGAGAGAGCGCGAAGATATGGAGTAGAGGGAAGTTGAATGGCTGCAGAGCGGTGTCCGAGGACGGAGCACGGACTGTGAATAAGAAGAGAGCGCTTGGCGCTGAGATAGCGCAGAGAGATAGTATGCTCGGGAGGTCAGCGAGGGAGCAGCGCGGGAAATTTGAGCGTGAGGTTGGAAGTGTGAGGGCGGCGAGCCAACGATATCGATAGAGGGAGATTGGCGCGTCATGAGGAGGAGGCTGTGCTATAACAGTCAGCCCACTAACCTCCTGTCCTTCCCATCACATGCGTGGACACATATATAAATACACATTATAGCAGGAGATGTCCAAAAATGTTAGTCTCCGCACGTAATAAAAAAAACTAATAACTAGATAATTTTATCAGCCCGATTAAAAGCGATAAATATTAAAATAATAATGACCTTGCATATACATGGTTAATCACCAAGACCTTTAAAGAATAGGATTAGGAAAGGCTAGTAAAATTAATAATAAATATAAAGTTAATGATAACAAATCAGAGTAGTCTTAAGAGGGGTAACGATTTATGGATCTAGCAAATAAACGAGGATATCGTCAGTTAAGAAGCTAGTACTATCCTGAGATAAAGGCGAGTAGTCGCTCTAATTACAAAGGATTAAATCTTTATGATATAAGGCTAGACAGCAAATAAGGCAGTATGATAGTTAGTAGTAGTAGTTATAGTTATAGTTAGGAAAGTAGTTAAGTAGTAGTAGTTAGCATAGTGAGTGACAGGTATAGGTTTGGCAAGTTATATAGGTTATGATTAGTACAGGCTCGGGGCTCCAAAGCGATAGTATTTTTAAATTAATGTTATTTGTTATTGTTCATTTTAAGGTAACTAATTAGTTACTCTGTAGGAATTATTTATCTTAAAATAAAATGATTTTAATATATTGCATTATACAACAGATGCCTAATAATGGCTCATATTATAAAGTACTCTTACGGGTAAAACTGTATAATATCACAGGTTAGATTTTTTTTATTTAAGCCTACAGTTTATTTAAGTTTTAAGTATCGACTTCATTTAAAATAAAAAAGAGCATTTGAGTGTTGTAGATAAATTAGGTAGACAATATACCATAATCTGTTCGAACCATAGATAATGCATTTTAATTTTTAACCTAGTTTTATAAATAAAAGTATATCAACTCACATGGGACAAACTCGTCATATCGTGCCTAAGTATTTCATTTTATTAAAATATGTATTGCTAAATATCCGTGTTTATTCTTTATATATATTTATATTACTCCAAGTATAAGTGATTTATTAAACTTTCTTACTAATTATTATTCGTTTTTTTATACCTATCTTAAATAGCAATGGTTAATACTATTTTAATTTAATTATAAAAATCATTGAATTAGAAAATGAAAATTACTTGTGAATATAAGTATATGTTTTTAAATTCTATATACAGAGGGTAACGATAATTATATTTTTCCTTATTAAAAACTATTAACTAAGTAAGGAGACCATCCAAAACATTTAATAATATTTTTATTGGCATAATATAATTAAAGAACAAATTTAAATATACTCGATTAAATAGCATTATTTACTTACTTTAAACATTTTTATATATTTGGAAACAAAAAAAAAGTCACAGAGCAAGTTTTCAAGAATTCAACACAATTTTTCAAGAAAATTATATAAAATTTTAAATTACATTAATAAAATCTTTTATCCAATCTACCCATTTTTTAACCTTCAGTGCCGATATCTTTAAACCATCTCATAATTAAGTATTTAGAATAATTGAGTCATACTAAAAATATTGCTATATAGATTCTGTCGACGGAATTTCATTTATTTTATCGAGTGGTGTTGCCTCGTCACTTAATACTACTGATAAATATTTGTGTGTTATATGTTAAGATAATATTTGCAATATAACTGATTCTATTATACTCTAATCTAAACTTCTTTCATCTCGTTTATCCCTTATTCTTTATCATCTAATTACGTTCCGGATCACGTATTTTCTATTTACTATTTCATTTTATCCTATTAAACCCACATTATTCCTGCTGATAATAATCTCTCTATCATCCTTCACTCTCTAGTCTCCTCATTCCTTCTTGTCGATACTTTATTTGGTGATTATTATCTATTTATAGACGAAAGTCTAATAGGGTTGTATATTCATAGTATATCTTCTATAAAAATTATTGGGTTTCATTGGTTTAATAATCGGTAGATACGGCATATATATCCAGACCAGTGATTGCTCATTAATAAAACTATATTATCATTTCCGGCTCTATATGTATAATATAAAAAGAAACGATTGCACTCTAAATCAGCGAGTTCGTATAATTAATTAGGACATTATTTTTATATTGTGTGCACCTTACATAATTAATTAGTTCTTACTCGTTATTTAAAAATATACTACAGATATAATAAAATGGTACATCTAAGCTTTACCTGAAGCCCTGGTTTAATTTATTTCCACGTCCTATTATCTTTAAATATACTCCAGAATATATCTAAATCATTGTGAACTAGTAACCTCCCTTATAGTAAAACTATTCTTTTCTGCACGTCATAATAGTAATATAATTTAGTTTGGATTTTAATGTTATAGGAATTGTTTCTAAGCTTCAAGAATGATACACAGGGTGAATGCAATATTTCTAGTCTTTATTGAATTAATATTGATAACTAAGGTGAGTCTTTAGTATCCCTTTTACAGAGGTATAAGTATTTTTTCATTGAAATGATACCCCGTCCTCATCAATATGCGACTTAGAAATTAAATTATTATTATTAATGGGCCTTAACAATTAATTACGTACAGGAGCCTTTTCCCAACACCAGCTTTTCCACTGTATTGTAATCGAGATCAAACATAAAAAACGCGCAAAACCGTAGTTTTCCGAATCTTGTAGCCCCGGGTGCAGCCAAAAGTGTAGGAATTTTTTTAAGTATGAAATGCCTTAATAATATTTATCTGTCTAAAGTAATCTATAATAATAATATAATTGGAAAGATAGAATATAAAAAACACGCACGTACATTCTGCTATTGAATACACATATTATAATAAAGTAATATAAATAATAATAATAGCAAACTTCTAATTAGATTTAAGTTAAACCCTACTTTAGTATCTCTTATTACTTTGTAAATATAAATCAATATTTTTATTTAATTTTACTCTAAAATTAATTATTAATAAAATATTAAATCCTTGTTTTCAAGGGTGGAGATAGATTATATATCGTCATCAGCATTTACTAAAATAATAATTTATAAATATCATTATTATTGCTCTACTATAAATGAGTATTATACAAAACAATGTGCTCGTCGCCCAACATCTGTAATTTTTTTATAATATATAGTTATTTAATTCTTTCTATATAATATATATTTATTTATTCATCTTATATACTATATGAACTATACTTCATTCACAATACTACCGCATGATTTCCCTGTTACTATACAGGTTAAATTTTTGATTATAATAAATATCAATTATTAACGAAAAGTAGACGTGATAGAACATATATATAAAATTACTAAGATTTAAGTATACTCACTTAACTAGATAATATAGTGAGGCTTATATATATACCTATATAAATTGAATACAAATTGTTTAATTAACTATATATAAAAGGTATATATTATTTATAATATCTTATATATATCAAACAAATTATATATTATACTATAAATATATTATTATTATATTAGGATATATTATATTATATACTTAATTATATTATAAGTATATAATAACTAATAATACTTTTAATATAAAGGTAAATTATATTACTAATTATTATCACGTCAAGGACCTATAGTTTTAGAGCTATAAATACTATTATATCCCACTGTCTCACGTCTATGCCTCACTCTGCGCTAACTAACTAATTAAGCCTTACTCATAATCTATTTACTCTATCATACTCATCCGTCACATTATCTACTCATTTATATCTATTACATTAATACTACTTATAACTAATATAATATGTATCAATTTATATATATATATAATTATATATACTATATCTAATATAGTCTACGTATATATATATATATTATAATATATATAATACCTATTGAATCTATACTGATCCACTATTCTATAATTATAAGTAAATATTATATACTATTATATATTATATTAGATTGAGTTGTATTAGAACTATTATATATATAACTTTACTTATGAGTACCTATTTATTATAGTGAGTATTATTATCATAATACTTGACTATCTAATACGTACCTCATTAATGAATATATCCTCTGATTATATTAATTAATTAGTTCATAGTATATATGTAATATTATACTAATACTCCATACCGTTACCCTTATCTTATTAATATCTAGGTAAAATAACGGATTACAATATTATTATTATCTTATATTTATTAATTGAACTAAATATAAATATTAAATAATATATATATATAATAAAAAATTAAATTAATATAAATAAATAAATATATAATATATAATTATATCTTATGATGATGAGATAGCTATAGACATATAAAAGTATTTATCAAGGCTATACTTATCTAAAAAGATTGATAAAAGATATAGTCATACGGACTGACCAATGAAGGACTATATAAACCTGCCACGAATGTAAACGATAATATAAAAACACGAAAGTAATCAATTCAGAATAACAGTGTGAAAATTAAAGGCATAAGTTAAATCGTATAGATGCTTCTACCGGAATAATAAATGGATACACACTGACTTCATGAATAAACTACTATGTAAAATAATTGAGATAACTCCGGATGAATTACTATAATATGTAGCGTCGTGCATATATAATCAATTTTTTTAATTTTATTATTATATATATTTATATATAAATATATTAATTTATTAAATATATAAGATATTATACACCTAGCTAAAATAAGTATATAAAGTTATTATATATAATTTTAACCGTGGGTAGTAACCTTTCTTATGAGAAGAATACCCATTCTGACTACGTTAATTATGATACTAGTAATAAAATATATATAAAACAAATTTTACAACGTGCACTACTATTCCATTAGATATCCTACTATCGTTTTTTGAATTATTATTCAAAGGGAGATCATTAGCTACGCCAACGTGCGACTTAACCCTCTTTCCTCCTTTTGATAAAATATCTCCTCGAGAATCTCCCATCTCTCCTCATCAACAACCGACGAAGTTGTGATCCCAAGCTCTTAATAAAAAAGTCTCAAGGAGAATAATAATAATTTGATAAGAGTTACGGTTATAAATTCATCAGGTAACCGGGCCTGGAAGATAATACTACTTCTTCAACTGAGAATATTCGTCTGTATATAAATATATTAAATACATACAACAGTGTCTCCTATACACGGCGGAACATATTATATCATTAAAAAAATAAATATAGCTAGCAAATACGACGAAACAACCGATAGTTACTCTTTTATTACCCAATCTATGACTAATATTTCGTAAAACGCATTCTTTCACTAGAGAATCCCCGAAAACCCTTATTTATTATAAACCTTGGTTTAATGAACTCTTTATTAACCTCGTTCTTTAGAATTCTGAAACTATTACCTCTAGGGCGCACTAACTTTTTCAATACTGCTTTACACTCGAATATAAGGAATATCTTATGTGCTAGACATACACGTGCTCAAAAACGTAGATAACTGTATAGATATCTCTATACCGGAATTCCGATTGGATAAAAATTATTCGATTAGATATATATCGATGGCTCGTTTATCTTAACGATAATTACCATTGCGTAACTATCGTGCGGAAAAGGAATATTTTCGCGTAGATATATAGGAATAGAAGTGAGTAATAATGAAAATTTTCATCAAAGCCATGTAATATACGATTTTCCTTAATTACTATATATATATATATAAATATTATATATATAATTAATATATATATATTATACGTTAATTATATAAATATATATAATATTTAATATATAATAATAATATAATATATATATGTATATATATATCCCCCAAAGGACAGGTGTTTGATTCTTGTTCAGGTGACCCTGTGTGATTAACCTGGAGAACATATCATAATCCCTCCTGCCCCACCACTAACATGTGCATTTGTCCACATAACGAAATACTTTAATCTTTCTTCAATATCACCTCGTTTTTCATACTGTCAATATCTTTCAATCTTCCTCCTTCATCAAATCCACAGATTTCTGTTCCTCCGTCATCCTTTTTTTCCTTTTTAATTCCACGGCTTGAGAAACTCTTAAGTACTTTGACGTACTTTCCCGTAACTTTCCATGGCTATTCATAGTGAAAGGGGAAGATCTCTATGCTATAACTGCTTTTACACTTACAGAGTATAAAACCGCACTTGGATAAAAAGAAAGGATGATGAGATTAGGAATAGGTAAGTGGATGCAGGGAAATTGTGATTGTGAGGAAGATGGTTTGGTGGAAGAGCGGTTTAGGAAATGGGTAATGTTAAGATTGGTTATGGGCCATCTAGTTGATAGAATTGGAGGAACAGAGAAGTGAGTTAGGAGAGTTTGGGAGCGGAGGGATAGGAAGGAGAGGACATTTTTGAGGGCGGAGACGGGCGTTGGTGAATGGTGAAACCGGATATCGTATTACTCAAAGAGCCCTTGTCGTGCCAAAAATACAACGAATCCGCCAAAGAGTTCAACGATTGCGATTTATTAATAGTAGTATGGAACGGCTCATAACCGTTGTATCCTTTCGACAGATCATCTAGGTTCTGTAATACGCCCGACGTTCTAACCCTCGGGTTTTCATGTATTCGAGAAACCTCCACAAGCAACTCAGGAAACGCACCGAACGAAATTAAGGCTCATTGGGACTGGCGACGATATCTGTTAAAAAATTTGCTGAAGACTAGTGAGGGGGTGACGCACTTTAAAAAGAGAACATGGTGAAGCAGGGCTAAACTTTAACGGGCAGTATCGGATTCTCATTTTAATTGTTTTTTTTCTTTATTCTAAAATGCGTGTTATTCTTATAAATTTTCGTTACGTAGCTTTTAATAATTATAAAAAGCTTCTTTAAAACTATTACGTGTATTTCCACACTTTTTTAATTTTAAACAATTATTATAAACGTCATTGGCGACTGCGACGAAAGCTGCGAAAAAATTGGTCGAAAAAATTAGGATGGCCCGAGAATTTAAAAAGCCTAATTAGAAGAAGATCCCTGAAAATCAATTTATACTCTAGGTCACACCAGGTATTGCAAAAATATAAAGCCTTTGTCAATAGTGGCATCTAACTATGTCACCGCCGGAAATCTTCCGGGCCTAAATTCTTTGAATTAATAAACGGACAAGAAGATCAAATTTGTGCCAAACGCATAATAAATCGCACTAAGGAACGTTTACCTCGTGAATTTCTAAAAATTCGTAGAATGAAAATAATAATGGTCACCCTACGTAAAATATTGCAATTGTCAAATCTATCGATTTAGCTTTATGAAATACCGCTAAGGAGGCATTGCTAGTTTGCGGCCTTAAAATTTCTGTTTTGTTTTTAAATTCTGTGGACAAAAGTTTCTAAAGGGAACAATCAATTAAATTTTTTGGCACAAAACCATAATAGGCAGGGAAACGGATATTTTTTTTGTATCCATACGTACTACGCCAAAGGGAAGGAACACTTAGGGATTTTTTTCCGCATATTAATTTCGAAAACTCTTGTCCGCAGGGAACCCCCTGTACCCCCGCAAACTGGCATGAGGAGTACCGTAAGACGACCCAACAAAACTATTATTTAGTGTTTATACCGATATCCATATATGTCGAGTTATCTGAAGTTTATTTCGGTTTTCCCCCGCGGAAAAAAAACAAAATTTCCTTTTCCTAGTGGGGTGGCGCACCCGGTTACAGAGTAAGTGATGGGGTCCTTCGATTCTCTCAATATTCAAATTCTATCAATTTTTTATATCCCATCCATAGTTTTTATTTTTAAACGATCATGAAGTAAAACCGTATTATCTATCTTCATCATCGGGTTCGGAGATTTCGGAAAAGGACGAAAGAATCGATCGAAATGCGCTAAAAAACCGAGTTTTTTCACCGTGCATCCGACCCATCTCCTCTGTCAATCCACCCTCGTCCAGAGAAACTGACCACTCGTCCAGATCCGCCCGCCCGCCGTCCAGTATTCGCGGTCGTTTCCCGTTCTCCACTCGTTCCCCGTCTTCCACCATGTTCGAGAACTAACCCCCGTTCCCAGGACTTATGACCGGCGGCGTGTCCCGTTTCCCGTCTCGGCAGTCTTTCGTTCCCCGGTCTTTACCGTCCCCGATCTACACACCTCTGTGTATTTTACTCCGTCGATAAGGAGGATGGACGTTTTCTCCAAGGATTAATTCCGATTATTTCAGCGTTAAATATGTATAAGTTTTTTTTTTTTGTCGAGCCTGATCGGATCGTGATATTTTCGGCAAGAATTAGATTGTTTCCCGTGACGGCCCGAACTGTCGTCGTTTATTTCGGCTGACTTTTTTAAGAAAACGAGGCGTGGATCTGGACGGGGTTTCGGATCTGGACGGGCTGTAGCGGATCTTGGAACGGGGTGCGGAAATCTGGAAGGGGCGCTGGATCCCCGAACAGGGTGGGGCGGTTACCGGATAGCGGAGATGCACGAGGATAACCAGACCGCGACGTCTAGATGCAAGCGCGCCGTCCACGATGCCGCGGCACCGTTCCCCGAATCTCCACTCCGGTCGGCCCGGGTACTCCACCGGTTGTCCCCGTCGGTCCATTACGAATGGGCATGCGATTCTTAATTTGAGTGAGTTAATGCGAGGTGGTGCGACGGAGGTGTGAGATCAGAAATAAAGGAAGAGCCGTGGAGTGTGATGGAGGGACAGGAGAAAGGGAGAGGAGAGACGGGAAATAGAGGGTGTGAGCGGTCGTGAATAGTGCGGAGATTGAGCGCTGGAGGATGGTCGGTGAGGGCGGAAGATGAAAGGAGAAGTAAGTGAAATTGCGGAGTGAGGCTTGTACTTTTACCCACTTAACCACACCGCTCAAGAGGACCACGGCGGGACGCACACAACAGATAACAGTGTAGGCCCCAAAGAAAAATTATACAATTCGACGTAACAGATACAGATATCACAGTATATCCCGAGTCCTGCTCAGCGCCTCCGTCCATACGCATAATTCCGGCCCCGATTCCCGTAACTCCACTCGTTCCCCCGTCATTCTCCTTATTACTCCGTAATAACAATATGTCACGTTATGACCCTAAGTCCCAGTTCACTACGGACGCCGTATATCCAGATTCACGCTCTAGACCTACGTTCCCCGTCTCTCACTTCGTTACCCTCCGTCTACCACCCGGTAGGTCATCACCGTCTCATCTATACTCGTCGATGAATAACTCAGACCTCCCGTGCGACTCTATGAATCCGCGCTACCTCGATCCCTAGTATTACCGCGCGCCAGTTGCCTCACGCCCTCTCGCACACCGTTACCCCGTTCTATTACCTAACATCCCGCTATATCCTCCCCCAGGATTTACTCCCCTACCCCGGCCTTCCCGTACCGTCTCAATCTAATACTTCTATAGATTTAAAATTGTGACAGTCATCTCACTGTCTCTAATTACTCTCTATCTACACAGTACTCTCATCTCCAGCATGAACTAATAATCTTAACAACTGTCTCTGCGTCACAGGCTCAATATTTAACGACAACACCACGGCTCTGACCTTTGTCCGATACCATGCAACAGAAGATGTCCTTCGTCTCTTTATATTTTATATCCTACTTCCAATTTGCACACTTAACGAGATACAAAGAATAAACTTCCTGTTTCTGCTTAAGGAGAAATTATGTAATAAACCTCTACATATTCGCCCTATCTAATAAAATATATCTATGGTGTTAGTTGGTTATGTACAGGCTGTAATTATCTTCAGAATGCCCTAATAAATTTACTGGATGAATTATCGTAATAAGGCCTTACATCGGAATTAATCTCGAGAGCTTGGTAGAATATTGATAAAATTATAAGACCTGAAGTGAAAATACGAGTGTAACTGAAATCTTATATAAGACTTGTACTAGGTAGGTATACCTTGAGAAGACCATAATGAGCCTACAGAGATCATGATGGAACTGTCTGATCTCGCATACTGGTATACTATAATATAATATATATATATATTATATACTGTATATATATATATGAGTAACTAATATAGAATAATATGAGCTAATATAGTATATATTATTATCTAGTATAATGCTGTGAACTCGAACAATAGTATAACTAATATTTAAGAGTATCTATAGGATATATAAGGTGAGTAAATTGATATAACTTGCTTCTAGGTAGTATCATTACTCAAGCTATAAGTAGTTTGAAATTAAGAATACCATGTAAGGTGAGACCGGTTGACCTCGAAGTATTATAGTCAATATGGTCATATATTACATACCTGGAATTGATAATTTGTAGCCAGTAAGAAATCGAAAGAAAATAAAATACTCACATTGACCTAATAAGTAAAATAGTAAAATATTTAACGTATGTATATATATTACAACGTAAGGGTTATAAGTGAATAATTTATATACATATTATATATATAAATTATTTTTAGCTACTAATGAGCGTGAGCTTAAATTTAATACGTCTCATAATAATACATAATTTATTATACGCTCCATATCATGATAATACAAGGATGTAGATATACAGTTCTATTATAATTATTATATTTCTCTGATCGTAAATGTGTTATAAAAAATTCGTTAATATACGTATATTATATATAAATAATAATATAACTTGGCTCGATACGTATAAATGCTCTAATAATATATTCAATATTACTTAATCTCGATTCAGTATTTATAGACCCAGTGGACCGTATAGAGAGCTACTATACTGGATATTGCATATATTGTATTAAACGGCCTTAATAAATTATTCCTTTAGATTATTTTTTATTAGATTTGTAATATAAATATATTAAATTAGTTTTTAGTGTAAAATAAATAAATAAGTATTGTCTAATAGGTTGTGACATGTTTTTAATCTCATATTTTATATATAAAGTTGGAACTTAAATTTATTTTGTTATCATTTTCAGTTAAAATCATTATAATTAACATACCTTCTTAAAAACAATTATTTTTATGGATATTTTTTTGGGTGTATGAGATTAAGTATGTTAAGAGTAAATATTGAATAAAGTGAGGAAACGAGATATATAAACGTACTCTATAAAACTAAATAAATATTCTTCTTGATGATTATTATTATTATATTAAATAATGAAAAAAGATAGGCGAGGTTTTGCATTTTATATTAAAAAAGTATTCACGTTCTGGTAAGGTCTAGTTCAAGGTAGGACCCACCTTCAGTTTTTACGCTCAGGGTGACTAAAGGCATCATGAATCAAACATAACGTTTTACTTCTCTTTACTTTCTTATGGTGAGAATTATAGTACGCTGCTATATAAGACAACTAGTTATTAATTATTTAATTTATTCTAGAGTGTATTTATAATTAGTACTAGTACCTATCTCTATATCATAATAGTATTATATTATTTATTAATTTTATTTATAAATATATATAAAGTATATCTATATATAATGTATAATATATAATAATAATAATTAAAATAATATATATAATATAATATAAATACTTATAATTTTAATATATATATTTCTATAACAATGTATATTTAGATCCTATAATTACTATAACTCTAAGTATAATCTATGTGATTGTACGTATAATATTTCTAGAAGTTATTATTTCTACTAGTAGAATACAATATTTATAACATACCATGAATATTCCACCGAAAGACACGATGAATTACATTTATATATATATAGTCTGATATATATATAATGTCATATATATAGCTTAAAATAAATATAAAAACCGATATATATAAGTATATTACATACACGTCTACCGCCTCATAATTTACTACCTATGCGATCTCTTCACACTTACGTCCTGAGGAATAACTTGTATCCCTAACGTCCAGATCCTAGCTAGCGTACTAGTCCAGATCTCACGCTCTAGTCGATATTCCCTTATCTGTCATTCCACTTCGTCCCTCGTCATCCACTTACTAGTTTACCCTTTCTCCTAACTTAATATGTTTCTCGTTATAGAACTGAACCCTCCGTTCAGATACTCCGCACTAGGTGTTACGTTCCCCGTCGTCTCATCATTATTATACCGTATAAATATGTGATACAGTTTAATTATATATATAGTCTTAATAAGGAAGTTGTTTTATGTCGAAGCAATAATTATGTATCGGCTGACTATTGTCAGTTAGTCTCGATTAAATCGGGTGCTTATATAATATCTATTTAAGAGTAAAGAACTGACTATGGACGTCGGATCTGGAACGGGGTTTCGGATATCATGACTTGGATATATATAGGTTAGCGTAGATTCATGGTAACGTAGTGGTAGTTAGCGGATCTTCTAGGGGACGGGGCGCCGAGTAATCTGGAAGTAGGTGTAGCTCTAGGTTACCTCGTAAACGGAGTATTTTGACGTGGAACTCGGACCCTCCACCGGTTCTCATAGAGCCGCGCTCCTCATGATTCCCCTAGTATTCTCTCACACTCATTCTATCCAATCTCTCACCTAGTTCCCCGTTTATCTTTCCACGGAAATTTTACATGGATTAATTTCATATTATTATCATTCTTATGGATCTCATCCACTTCGCCCGAATAAAAAAAAAAAGTATCGATTCGATAACCTCGATTAAGAAAATAACCGATATATGATTTTAAACTAAGATAATACTTAGTACCTCCCACGTTCACAGTTAATCCGCCTCTGACTACTGAGTTTACAGTTCCAGCTTCGTTACGTTCTTATAATCCTCGTCAGTGCCGTACCAGATCCGCACTGATACGTATACTTAAGATCCGCGTGCCGTCCAAGATCTACGCGTCGCTATTTTAAGTCACAGTATTCCGCTATCTGATCACGTCCAGATATCCGTCAGTCCACTAGTTCCCAACGTCTCCAACTCGTTTACCCCGGTCTATCCACTAATTATCGTTTTAATAATGGATATCGGAGTTTAAAATTTATTATATTATTAATAGTAATAGAAGCTTAGTTTATTGTCTCTTATAGATAGTATCGGGATTGAGGTTCCGGGTGCGGAAGCGCTGTCGTCATCGCATCGACGCATTCTTAGCCGAATGAGGCGCTGATCTGTCATGGGTGCGGATCTGGACGTGGCGTGGATCTGGACATGGCGCGGATCCGGAGGAGTGGCGGTTCCCGAAGCAAGATTTGACCGAGAAACTGACCCCCGTCCAGGATCCGCGCGCCGTCTCCGATATATCTACGCTCGTAACGTTCCAGATCTGCGCCTACCGTATTTCCAGTAATCCGCGTACTTACCTGTATTACCCCTTCATCTATTATGTCATTAGTTCCCCGTCTCCACCCCGTTTCCCGTCTTCCACCCGTTCCCCGTTCTATCACCCTCAGTTCCCCTGTTCTCATACTCGGATTCCCCCGTTCTCAACCAGTTTACCTTCATTACTCTAAACCCGTATTCCCCCGTTCTCCATAAAAGTTTATCCGTAGTCGCTCGAATGATTGGTGTACGTTTTAACTTAATTATATCATACATCGATCGAGTTTTTCGGTTAAAAATACGAAAGTAATCGATTACTGATAATGGTTCCGACTAAATAAAATAACATTTTTTTAAATCCCTAAATAATAAATATTTAATTCGTTATTCTCACACTCTTTTGAAATTTTGGAATTTTAGGATTATCTTTATACTTATTTTATACTTATAACAAAGAATTTAGATCGGAAATTTCCAGTAGTGTAAGATGCCATAATATCGACAGGC
>JABUQX010047216.1:0-7500 GCA_015478945.1 Trachelipus rathkii
CTACTATAAGATATATTGTAGAATATTGCCCACAAAAATATATAACGGGTTATTTTGTTCACATTTGCAAATACCGCATTTGATGCCCTACCCATTCTAATTTTGGCAGAGGTCAGGTACTAAAGTAAAATTAATTATAAATAATAATAGGATTCAAATGACCCATTTGTTCGAAAATTAACGTATAAATTACAAAATTGTTTGCATGTCTAAAATGAATATCGGTCCACATAACTTCCATCTCTCCCATATATATAAATAAATATATAATAATATAAAGAAAAAAATTTATTTTTCATAAAATATATATTTAGGACAAATATAATATATTAATAATTTAAATGTACCTAGCTAATATATGTATATCTAACAAAAAATTGACATAGTTATTTAAAAAGCGAAAGTAATTTCTAAAATATAATATTATAATTATATATATATATATATATTATATATAATATATATATAATATTATACACTTATGTTATATGACGGGCTAAAGATTTCCATCAAATCAGGAGAAAAAGTAATTAAAAAAATCGGGGTCACCCAAAAATATACAAAAGTTACACTTTGGTTATACATTTAATAGTATTTGATTTTCTTATTTATTAATTTGTCTATTTATTAATTCAATGTTCAATTATTATTAATTATTTACAATTATTCTATTTATCTATGCTTTCATTATAGTATTATAGTATATTATATATATATATTAATATATATATTATATAATATATATAGTATATATATATATATATATATTATATATATTATATATATATATATATTATAGGTATATAGTATATAGTTCATGCAATTTCTACGAACAGTTTTTGGTAGAGGGAATTTTTACACAACGATGATGTAAAAATCAACAATAGAAAGAAAAATTTTTAAGCTTAACTACGCTAATCATTGCGTTCTTTTCATTGTTGTTTATTATACGAAAAACGGAAAAAACAAGTAAAATTAATTTTAATTTTATAGGCACCTGGTGGTTGCCGAAAGATGGCGGTAGCCCGCAACAGCGTCTGCTATAGCTTGGGGGGCCAACGTGAATCTCACCCTAAGTATTCGTATAATTAAAAAAAAAAAAAAAACCAGTTTGATAGCGTAACATCCACTTACAAAGTTATACGTTATGAATACATATCCATAATTTAAAACTGAAATAATTGCCTAAGCTTACTTTTTTTAAAAGCTAGTGTGGAAGGTTCACAAAAATATATATAATAGCAATTTCTTATTTTACTATTTTTGTTAATGGCAGCGTCATATTTGAAATTTACAATTTATAAGAAAGTTTGTCTTTTTCCGTTTTCATAAATTTTTTTCTCCTATTATTTATTTTTTACATTGGAAATAATAACCTTCGCCGCTTAAATTTTTGTTCGTAGAAATTACATATTGTTAGTTACGAACATAACAGATAATATATATATTATATACTATTATATATATATATATATATATTATAATATTATATTATTATATATTAAGTATATATATAATAATTACGTTATATATTAATAATATATATATATATTATATATATTTATATATATATTATATATATATTATATATATATCACTATATCACTAATATATATATTATATACTAGTATATACTGGCTTATGTCTGCATACTACACAAGATGATGTTATTTCATATACGTAATACATATAATAAATTAATATAAGTAATATTTATTGATAAGATATCTAGCATAATTCAAAGGTACGTAAATAGATTCTAATTAATATCTGACTTGCTATAAATTCGCCGGCGATACGGTATAAATTCGTGCTTATAGAAGCACAGGTAAATTATATGTAAGAAAGATATAAACGTGTATTTTTTGGAACAGTTTATTAAATTCTTGCTAATGTCACAATGTAAAAAAGGAATTATTAAGTGTATAATTATTAATATTATGTTTAGTATTATTATTATTATTATTATTATTATTAGTCAGTAGTAGTAGACTATAGTAGTAAGTAGAAATAGTAGTATAAAGTATTAGTAGTAATAGTAGTTACTAGATAGTAGTAGATAGTAGTAGTAGTAGTAGTAGTAAGTTATAAATTTAGTCGCATTGTTATGATGTTACAAATTCGCAGGATTTTATATTGAAAAATAATTCGTGCATATCAAATGGACAATTATAAAGTAAAGAGTTTGATATAACGTTAGAATGACCCATCCAAATCAGATTTTTAACATGCTAGACAGACGTCAAAATATATAAAAGTTCGATAATTATATATTATATATAATATATATATATATAATTATAATTGATAATTATAATTATATAATAAATATATATATAATATATTATAATATTTATGATTAAGAATAACTATTATATATCATTAATTACAATGAGCTAATATTGATAATCTATATTTAAAATTTTAAGCAACTTGACACACTTGTTGAGAATTTCCGTCATAAAGGAAGAGGAACCCCTTTTGTATTATTAATTTTATTATTAATTTATTATTACTTAATTATTATTATTTATTATTCAATAATTAATTATATTATTATTATTATTTACTTTGAAAACCTACCCATTTTTCTCAGACTTAAGAGTTAATAGTAAAAGAACAATAATAATATTTATGAATAATAATAATAATAATATAATAATAAATGAACATTAAATAAGTATAATAATATAATAATAATAATTAATAATAACACTAATAATAAATAATAATTTCTTATTAATGGATAATTATTAATAATAAATATATTAATTTCAATAATAAAGAATAATAATTCATATATACAACCCCACTAATAACAAATTTCAAGAATAATGATTAATAAATAATAATAATATAATAATAAGAGTAATAAATAATAATAAATAAGTAATAATATAGGATAATAATTAAATAATAATAATAAATGGTTACAGGTCTCTGCCTCATTTAGTTACGGAAATACCAATCTTAAGAGGGATAATAAATAACACACACATCAAGACAAGAACACACAGACAGACATATATATCTATATATACAATATAATATAATTATATAATATATATATATATATATAGTATTTATTGTGTATTATATAGAGACTTATTATTATATTATATTTATATGAAAATTTTCAATTATCATTATTATATGATCAATGGTATTAAGGCCATACATTTAGACTCCTCATTAAAGTTACATTAAGGTATTATAACATATTCCAAATCACACTGTATGTAAGCAATGAGTTAATATAGTTACTTTAACATTATTATTTCATTAATAATAAAGGACTAGCACACCTAACATATGAGGATCGTTTGAGCGAATACGTTATATTCCAATGTGAATATATAAAGAGAATAACAATATTGGAAGATTATGTAATAAGTGTAGTGATGTGAGATGATGAATATAAATTTTATTATTCTTAGATATTATTTCAATATTAATTATAGTTTTATGGACTGTAAGATTGGAAAACTTTTATATAGTACACCTATGTGAACTATAATTTATCTAATTGTGGAATAAGTATAAAGAATACAATATAGGGTAATATGTATAATAGTGTAATGGATAAAAATTGTGAATATTAAAATATTATAATATTTGGTATATTATTCATATGAATAATAGATTTTATGGATGTAGAATTGATGAATATACTTTAATATGATTTGTATTTATCCCATGTGAAACTATAAAGCAAGTTGAATAAATTACAAATATATAAGTATGCTATATATGAAATAGTGTATGGATAGTGAGATTGTAAATTTTACCATGTATAATTTGTATATTAAATTTCATAAAAATATGAGGCATACTTCCAATGATCACTTTTCACGAAGAAATGAACATAATTCCAAAGTATGTATGTGATGTTTTATGGATTGGGTAGTAAACTTTTCTATGTTTTTATTTCATTATGTGAATATTAGTTCGAATATTATTGGGAGTTTATATTGAATATTTTTAAAATCATAAGTTTTTGTTAGGAATATTTCGCGCTAGAATAGATTTAGGTTTTTTTTCAAATTTGCAATAATTGTAATATGTTTATTTTTTTTTTTTGAAAGTGAATGAGGAAATTGGAGGGGGTTTGGAGTAGTTTTATGGAGATAAGGGGGAAGAGAGGAGAGAATTATCCGAAAAGTTGAGAACATATTAACTTATGAAAATTTAAATGGAAATATGTGTTCAAATAATCAGAATTACAATGTTCCTGAGTTTTAATTGAAAAAAAAAATAAAGGCTTTTTGATTTTTTAGAAAATATTAAAACATTGAGTATATTTTGTTTCTCCCTGAAGTTGCTCTATTATTATCTTTATTTTACCAAAATATAATGCAATTGAGTTAACATAAACAAAACATCTTTCTCTCGTCTTTCTTCTTCTCTCTTACTTTCTTACTTCTTCATCTGCTCTTCTTTCTTCTTTCTATCTTCCTTATTATTTTGAGGTTTTTGAACAAACTTCTTTCATTTGTTTTAACAATCTTCTTCTTCTTCTTCTTCTTCCTTTTCCTTGGATTTTCCTACATTTTCTTTCGTTCCTTTCATTGTTGGCTAAACAATTCGCAAGCCCTTTCCTCTTTTTCTTTTTTTTTTCTTTTTATTCTCTTTTTCTTTCTTTTTCTTTCTTCTTATCTTTACTTCTCTTAATTCCTTCTTTTTTCTTTCTTTTTCTCTTCTTTTTTCTTCATTTCTTATTTCTTTAACTTCTCTTTTCGGGTTAGTGCGGTCGACATTTTAGACCTCTAACCATCTCAAGATCATGAACGGTTGGTAATCCAAGATTCCTCACATAGAAATCAAATCAAAATAGAGGGCAAGATTACCTGGAAAACAACTTTCCGGAAGTGGCTTGAAAAGAGGCTCCAAAATCTAGTTAATAGAAGAGTACGAGCGTTCCGGAGACGACAACAACTTCTTCTTCAAGCTTCTCACCAAGAACTATTGACACAAAACTTCTTCTTTAATAGTCGCGCTCTCTTCTTAGACTTTCTTCCACCTCGCTCTGCTACTTCTTTCTTACCCTCTAGTTTCGATCTCTTCTTACCTATTGCTCGAACATCACTACGAGAGTGGATGAGTGACTTTGCGACATCTCGGTCGTATATATCAGTTTTGCGACGTCAGACGGATTAGATAATCAATTGAGCTTAAATGAAGAAAAATATGACACTTATTAATTAAATAACTAAAGTTGAACAATTTTATGCATATAATATATATATATATATTATATATAGTAATATATATATATATATATATATAGATATATTCTAGTAAGAAAGTTTTTTATATAATACATCTAAGTATATGAATGTAATATAAATAATAAATATCATATCAAAAGCACAATCGATTAAGATAGATTAATTTAGCAAAGAGTGATGAGAGAAATACAACTTGAATAATGTTAATATACAGTTTCCACTATATGATATATAATATATATAATATAATAGTATACATATATATAGTAATATTAGCAGTGATATATATGTATACCGTAATATATATATTATACTATATATATATAGTATATAGTAATATATATATAATATAATAACTATAAGTCAAACCTAAGTTTTTTTACTCTGTAGCTTTGAACCTCTCTCTCTTCTCTCTCTCTTCTCTCATCTCTCTCTCTCTCCTCCTCTCCCTTCCTCTTCTTGTCTCTCTTCTCTCTACTCTCTCTCATCTCTCTCATCTCTCTCGTCTCTCTCTCTCTACGTCTTTCTCTTGTTCCGTTATCGTTGTAGACATCATTTGATAAAAGTGGGTTTATCTAACTGTTTATTTTGATCTTTTAATTTGCAATAGAACCATAACTTTTTTTTGTAAGGCAAATATTTTAATACATTTGGAGAAACAACCAATAACAATATTCGCAGAAATTGATGACATCACAAGCGAATATATATAATATAGTATATATAATATATATTATATTTATATTTAAGTTTCGCATCTATTTAGATATTAATTATAGTGTAATATTTATATATATATATATATATTACTATATATATTACTTAATATACTATATCTATATACTTTGTTTGTACTTTTATAGTATATATAATATTATTATATATAATATATATAATAAGTTATATATATAGATATATAATATACATTATATTTGATAATTTATATATATATATATATTACATATAATAGTTGTGTCGGTGTGTGTGTGTGTGTACGTGGGTGTGGTGTGAAGATGTGGTGATGTGATCAACAATAAAAGCGATCGATAAGATTTCCGAGCAAATGAAATAATGATAGTAATTTTTCTTTTAAATAATCATTTTATTATTATTATTATTATTATTATTATTATTATTATTATTATTATTATTATTTATTTAATTTACAAATCTTTATTCCTCTCTATAAATAATGCCTTAAAAACATTATTAGGTGCAGACAATTTAAAAATAATATTCTCTTATGATATAAAATAAATAAAGTGTTTAATTCTTCAGTTTTCAGGATAATATAAAAAGTTTCAATCTCTATTTATTCTAATAAATAATTTAACTTAACTCTCACAATGCGGCGAATTTTAGAAAGAAAAAAAAAAAAAAAACAAAAAACAAATAAGGTTGGCCAAAGGAACCATTTTTGTTTTTATGCAACCAAAAACAAGCAATCGAGAAAAATGAAATCAAAATTAAAACAAGTTAAATTAAAATTTAAAAAGAAAAATGGAAAAAAAAGAAAAATATCGTAAAAAAAATTAATTTATAAAGATGCAAGCAAATACAAACAATAATATTTCACATTAAGAAATTTATTATTATTATTATTATTATTATTATTATTATTATTATTATTATTATTATTATTATTATTATTATTATTATTATTTAATTAATTATTATTATTATTACTTATATTACAAATAATAATAATAATAATAATTAATAATAATAATAATAATAATAATAATAATAATAATAATAATAATAATAATAATAATAATAATAATAATAATAATAATAATAATAATAATAATAATAATAATAATGACGTCACCTATAATAAGTTTAATTTAAAAAGAGAAACGAATTTAAAAAAACAAAAAACAAAAAAACACAAAGATAAAATAAATTTAACATGTTTACATGATAATAAAAAAATGCTGTTTTATTATTCATATTCACATTATTATTATTATTATTATTATTATTATTATTATATTATATATTATTTATTATTAATTTTTATTATTATTATTATTTATAATTATTTCTATTAAGCAAGGAGATGTCAGTTTATATATAAATATAATATATATAATATACATATATAATATAGTATATATATAACTATATATTATTATAATATATATATATATATACATATATAGTATATTATAATATTAATAGTATAAGTAATATATATAATATATATTACTGCGTATTCGTAATATTTTCTGCATTAAACATATGCTTTTATAAGATATTATAATAGTAT
>JABUQX010047216.1:17500-86841 GCA_015478945.1 Trachelipus rathkii
TCTGAAGCTGACAGAGCATTACAGTAACGTTATAAGTTGTCATCAAACTCAAGCATTCTCAGCAGGTATTCTTGTACATCATCAAGAGATTGATCTACAGTTGCTGAATACTAGTTCTTCGGTATCAACACACTCACCATTGTCAACTTCAATAAAGACATCAAAATATGAGAAAACTAAGTATATAGTCAGAGTCTGATTCCATCAAATATAAATTACAATGACGAATCAAATTTGTTACTAGATGCTACATTGACGAATCAAATTTGTTACTAGATGCTCTAATTGGAAAGAAACCTCAGGACTCAGATACTAATCGTGATGATGCATTAGAATCATATATTATTCATATAAGATTATAGAAGCTTGATAATGATCTTTGTTAATTTGGTCTCAAATTCTGATGCTGATGATACTCATGTAATGAAAATAATTTTTGAGTTGTAACTGTTTTATTTACACCTTTTGGCCATTATTACAAATGATACAAAAAGTTGACTAAGACTGTGTACAAACTGTGTGACTGCACCACGAAACCAGCCACTTATGTCGTACAATTATAGGAGACAAAATTTTTCTAAAGGCTTATCAGTAAAGAAATTAAATCTATCTAAAGAATAAAAAACCATATAAACTAGTAATATAATATACTATTTTGAACATCTCTTTTTTCCTCTTTATATATATAATATATATTATAATAAAATATATATATTTAGAAAAAATTTCCCATGTGTTAGTAACAATTGCAAGAGACTATATAATAGTATATATCTCTAATATATATAATATATAACTATATATACACGCAGTATATATATAGTTAAAAATGTCCAAGATTTAAAAAAATTTCCCATGTGTTATGTAACAATTGCAAGACCACATAAACCTGAGAGGGAATCAGGACCACAAGCGTGTCTTCTCTTTTGTCAGTCAATGTCAAAATCTAGGATTACAACAAGGGCCCAACACGTGGTTACATATGGGTACTTATATAACAAGGATTCCACGTGTGATCATAAATCCGCCTACGATTTTTAATCCATATATTCCTATCGCTTAATTAAATTACTAATTAAATTACAAAGACAAATTTTGCGAAGGAAAACAACTAAAATAAAATACATAATAATTAATAATAATAATAATAATAATAATAATAATAATAATAATAATAATAATAATAATAATAATAATAATAATAATAATAATAAATAATTAGATTCCTAGTCTACTCTGGACACTGAAATAATATTTGTCTGAGTTTGGTTACTCTATATATATATATATATATATACTATATATATATATATATATATATATATATATATATATATATATACTATATATATATATATACTATATATTATACTATATATATATATATATATATATATTATATATATATATATATATATATATATATATATTAAATTTAGGATATAGCTATAAGCTATTGGAAATGGCACGCGAAGCGAGCTATACCTCCCATTAAAGGGCCAATATTTTTATCGTGAATGTTATTATTTCCTTCTCGACTCTTGTTTCCGATAATATTGACTCCCGCCTTAGAGACAGAGAGAGAGAGGGATAGAGAGAAGGAAGGTATTTCTACCATTTATGAGAAACCAATGAGGAGAAATGGTTCTACTGCAATAACTCCATCCACGAAGCCCCATCTCTTTCTCTAAAGTATATACGGGGGTGGGAGAGAAGAGGGGGAGGTTGGGGGAGTGATATAGGCAAGGAAAATAAATACGACGGTTTCCCAATTGGAGAAAATCGCGATGAGATGAGTTGTCTTTTCGTTGTGTGGTTTTTTAGATTGACCTGGCGTTTCACTTCGATTGTTGGGAGGTTTTTATCTTTCGATATGGGGTTTTTGATTGAGGATTTCTCGATCCGCGGGGTTTTCGGGGGTTTCTGATTGACGGTGCTTTGGGAGGTTTTTATCTCTGTCTATCTCGATTCGAGGTTTTTGATTGAGGGTTTTGCGATCCATGGGGTTTTCGGGGTTTCTGATTGATGGTACTTTGATTCGTGGGGGTTTCCATTTGGCTTGTTTTCACATAATCCCTCTCCCCTCCTGGTTTTGGTTTTAAGATGTTTATATAGTTTAATAATATTACCTTTATAATTTTGAAGACGAAAAAGTTGAAAATGTATGGACTACTATTCTTCTATACACTAAGATAAATTTAATAATACTATAAAAATTTCCTATCCTATCCTAACCTAACCTAACCTAACCTAACATCTATAATTTATTGCCAATAAACATTACAAAATTTTAATATATATCTAATTTACATATTCAATTTATATACTGTAGTTATAAACGCATAAATCCATTACTAAAAATTGTAACAAAATATCTAAATTGAAAATTGTAACTGACATCCTCTTCTTTTTGAATTCCTCCATTCCTTTTCCACGCACATTCCACATGGAGTGGAAGAAATATAATTGCTCTCATTAAAAAAAAAAAAAAAAAAAAAAATCTGACTTCATCTGGATATCACGCTTAACAAGCCACCGGAGGTAACATTTTTCTTTTATTTTATTTCGTGGTATTCTCATGACGTATCAAATACAAAAAAGAAAAAGAAAAATTGTTCCTTCAATTTTTTGGATTTCCAGTGAGAGCTTTATACGATTATTATTATTTTATTATTATTATTACTATTATTTTTTAATTTTTTTTATTATTATTTTTATTATTTTTCACCACGCTAATTGTGAATCCTCTATTTTGTATTATTAGTATTATTATTATTATTATTATTATTATTATTATATATTATTTATTATATTATTATTATGATTATTATATTATTATTATTATTATTATTATTATTATTATTAATAGTGTTTGGTCTTATTTCATTCATATTATTATTATTTTACTCGCGTCTGAAGTGAACGCTTATGATATAACACGTTTTCGTATTTGTGAACGAGGTGCCTAGTTTTGATTATTATTACTATTAATATTATTATTATTTTTGGTTAGTTTCATTTTTATTAATTTAGGGTTATTGTTATTATCTTTATCAATATTATTTTTTGGAGGAGGGATATTTCATTATTATTTTTCTATATAACTTATTTTTGTTATTATTATTACTTTTATTATGTTACTTATATTCATACTCACCATAAGAGAAATTTAGTACCTACCATAATTACTAGCTAATAGTTTCAAAACGAGGAAATAGTGTTATGATATGAAAATATTCAGAAATATGCAACTGGTCAACTTCACGTTAAATAGTTTTTTTTTATCAATTACTATACCGAAATTATTATTATTATTATTATTATTATTATTATTATTATTATTATTATTATTATTATTATTATTATTATTATTATTATTATTATTATTATTATTATTATTATTATTATTATGTTTATTTGTTGTTTTTTTTTTTTATTTCGTTATTGTCGCTATTATTATTTTTATATATTACAATAATTATTTTGTAACATTTAATCACTCTTGATCATTTAATAATATTATCATCTAGATATGTTAGTTTTATTTTATTTTTCCATTTTTTACTCATTTACTAAAATTATGTTTATTTGGATATGTTATATTCTTTTCTCGCTCTCTCTCTCTCTCTCTCTCTCTCTCTCTCTCTCTCTCTCTCTCTCTCTCTCTCTCTCTCTCTCTCTCTCTCTCTCTCTCTCTCCTCTCTCTCTCCTCTCTCTCTCTTCTCTCTCTAAATCTTGATTCTCTTAAAAGTTTAAACAGGATAAATATGTATTTATATAATTGCATATATATATGTACCAATGTAATCTATGTATTAAGAATACTATAAAATATATAATATATACTATAATATATACTATATATACTATATATACTAATATATATATACCTATATTATACTAATACTATATATAATATATATATATATATATATAATAATATATAATATATATATATAATATATATTATATATATATAATAATATATATATTATATAGCCATATATATATATATTATACTAATATATATACTATATATACACATATAATTATATATTATACTTATATATAATATATATACTAAGTATATACTATATATATATGTACTTAATGTGTGTGTATGTAGTAGGTGCCATGTAGATGCGGAGACTAAGTCTTAAGTCATATACGTATTTTTCTATAATATTCTTCTATCATTTTTATTTCCGTCCTTACCGTTTTGGTCACTGCACATCTATGATTCATTTATTATCAAAATGATTATAATACTTAAAACAACTCTTTATTTCCTTTAGCAATATTAGGTTTTAGAAATAATATACACTCATATTTCTATATAATATATATAATTATAGTATATAATATATATATATAATCATATATTGATCTCATAATCAGTAAAAATTTATTTGTTTTATTTACTATATATATATATATACTATTTCTAAAGTATTGCGTTCATATTCTTACCAATATAAAATATCCACGCAATATATTACACGACCACATCGCGTATCTTTTTGGAGTCTATAAAGTAAAATATTATATATTAATATAATATCATAATATATATATATATATATATACTATATAATATATATATATATAATATACTATATAATATATATATATATAAGTATATTATATATAATAATATATATATTTATATATATATATATAATATATATTCCATTATATTGTTTGCAATTAAACCTATCTGCCATGGCATAAAACTTATTTACGACGAATTGAATTATACATAAAATATATTAAAAAGAAACTTGAATAGTTTTATGACTGGCTTCATATTGCGATTACAAATAAAAACCTTTACAGCCATTTCTATATTCATTAATTAAAATAAGGTTTTACTCTTAGAGTTATTTAATTATTATTCACACACACACAGACACATACACATATATATACATACAATTATGTTTTTCCCTTTTATTAATCATAAATTATATGAACTGAATAAAAATGTATTGTGTGTAAACCTTTTTAGTTTGTGTGTTATATTTATTTTTTGGCGTACATAAAGATTGGTATTGGGGGATGGTCTTTAATAGGCCTTGTTAATTTTTTTTTCTTTTTTTTTTCCGCAAGCGAGCAGGAGCACACCCTTTCACACTCTCAAATTTACTCGATCGTCGTAAACCCTCTAAACCAAAAAATACCCCCAAAGCAGTGATCCCCCCTTTGGTTTTAAAACCCACCCTCGCAATAGAATCCTTCCCAGCATCCCTAACAGCTCCAAACAAACACTATTGCGTAAACCAATCCCTCACCCCTGGACTTCTCCCCCGCTTTACCCTACGCTACCAGGCCTAGCGCAGACACGAATCCCAACATATAAAAATGAGAAAAAAATATTATAATACTGGGGAGCCTTATTTTGAATAATAATACGTACAGTTCTGCCGACACCGCTATTCATCATTCATTTAGTATTTTCTCTCTCTACGACTGAGACAGACGGGCTAGCCTCGCAGGGGTGTTGGGTTTACACGGGGGAAAGAGGGGGGTTAAAAATAAAAGTGGGGTTATTCGAGCACTCCCCTTCGGAAAAAGGATCCCCCCTAAACACATTACATTAGACATCAGGCCCGAATGAATAATGACGAACATTTATGCATAATGAAAAAATTCTTCACTGCGGATATGCTCATAAACTTGTGTTGCCAACTTTCTGAGCACTTTTATTCTCCTCAATTTTCATCTTCCCTACGTATTATATTTTAAAACATGGAGGGAAAATGCGCAATTTTAGATGAAAACGGCTTTTATATTCATATAAAATACATGGAAGAAATATTTATATGCATTAAGATCTCCATAATCATATTTTATGCATATATATTTCCCAAAATGGTTAGTCCACATTTCATTTCACAACGGTTCAAATTCAAATGAAAATATATTCGCCCAAAAACTCTCTCTCTCTCTCTCTCTCTCTCTCTCTCTCTTCTCTCTCTCTCTCTTCTCTCTCTCTCTCTCTCTTCATTCTCTCTCTCTCTCTACTCTCTCTCTTTACTCTACTCTCTCTCTACTCTCTCCCTCTCCCTCTCTCTCTCTCTCCTCTCCTTTACTCTCTCTCTCTCTCTCTCTCTCTCTCTCTCTCTCTCTCTCTCTCTCTCTCTCTCTCTCTCTCTCTCTCTCTCTAATTCAACGAGCATCTTAACTCACATTAATTATATTTAAAAATATACCCTGCCATAGTGCATTAATCAAATCTATTTAAATATATAAAAGCAAACAATTTACGATGTTATAAAATGGAAAGCGGTTATTAGTATTATTTAATATATCCTAATATATATATATATATATAATAATATAATATATAAATATAGATACTATTAAAAGTTAATATACAATTATATATAATAATACTTTATATTATATATACTATCAAATTATAAAGATTCATAACATATTATATTACTTATTATTATATTATATACTATATACATAATTATATATACTATATATATAATTTATATATATAGTATCCGTATAATTCAATAAGGTCACACAACACCCACACACGCAGTATTTTCCATAATAATATAATATAATACTATAATTATATATATATATAGTAATGGCTATGAGTATTACATACTCTCCTGTTATTACGAAGATGGAGAAATGTACCCTAAAATAATAATATATATATAATAACAATAATCATACTGCATATATATATATAGATATACTATATATATATATATATAATGACCTTATTTAATGATACTGGCTTGCCATGAAGATTTTGCTCGGCTGCTTCGACCCGTGAATTGAAAGAAAAACAATAAATATAGCATTCAACAAAAGAAAAGTTTCTGGGCATATAAATAAGATTTTACTCATTTGAAATCGCCGTATGCATTACGGTATTAATAATAAGTTCAAAACATACAGCCACGAGCTTTTTGGCTAGGTCGATGGTGAGCTTTTGTCGTAGTAATCAAGAAAAAGTCCTAAGGTATTTCAAAGACTTGTTTGTAGTAACTGTTTTCTTATAAAGGCCCATCTGTCTTTTTTATCTTTTTCTCATTCTTTGCTGAGTATGACTTGCTCACATTTAATACAAGCCACCCACACCAATGCTTATATTTAGCGGGCCTTTATTACTGCTGTCGATTTATTATAACAAACTGATATTAGTATATCGATAGTTAATTTGTATTTAATAATTAAGTACCTTAAATTCCTGTAAATTTTTATCTCTTAAGTTATTAACTATATATAATATACCTTATTATTATAAAACTAAACTATACTTTAATTTAATATTTATTATACTTATTTATTATATTATCAATATTCAAATAATATATATGGACATCCTGAATGTGCTATGAATTGATCTCTTTCACAAATTTTTTTTAGTTTTATAGTATATTATTAATCAAACGTAGTTTACATCCTTTGGCTGTTAATTAATAACATTTCAATAAGGCAGCATGCTGTTTGGCAGCTATATTGAACCCATATTAATACAGAATGAAATGCATTTAAAAGATGGTAAGCAGACTTAATATCAGCCAAAGCAATAAACTAACACCCTATTGACCCTTATACAATTAATTTATCTGATTACACAGTTCAGTAGACTAACTTAAGCTACTTAAGATTATGTACATAAAAAATCAGAAATTATTGTCTGCAGCTCTCGTATACATTGAAGGCTACTAACCCATATTCATAAATTTCAAATTACATAATCTAGGATTAACCGTACTGCGCAGCATTTTTCAAAAAAGCGAAAAGATAAGAAAAATTTACTGCCACTGCTATATAATATAATCTATAACGTAAATAGTAATGCCTGCTTGTTATTTATAATTTAAACAAATATATTAAATTTTTTTTGCTCAATTTAGGATATGCTTGATCATTTCAAGGCCATCAAGAAGCAGGCCATGATTTCTCGGATTCTGCACTTTCTAAATTACTATATAAAGTAGCTATAATAATTCCCCAATTATTAGAAATCGTCATTAACCTAATTAATACATAACACACTTAACACCTATGATTAAGACACCTTTAACCATATAGCAGCACAGCAAACAACCAACCCTATATATATTATTATATATTTACTTATACATGCAAAAATATAGATATGTGAACTCACACATTATTATTACTTATATAATTTATTACATTTAGATTATGAGCTATTATATTCATTCTACCTCTTTTGTTTAGATAATGTAGACTCGCTCTATGTAACTAGCCATACTCACTGTTAAAATTAGAAAATATTTAAGCGAATTTGTGGGTTATAGAATATAAAAGAATATTATAGTAATGGTGATAGACAAAACATGGAATGATCGATGCTCAATTATTTATACTAACTGATTGGTAATAAGCTCCAGTTAATTACATAATACCCAAATCATCACCTAACCTCTGTTCATACTATGCCGGTACTTACGATGAATAATATGGAACAAACTAATCAATAGTACAATAGTATAAATACTTCTTCTCAAATTTCTAACTGCCAGTTGTCTAAAATCTTTAACAAAGCTAATCCTTATTATATAGCTATCCTGATCACTATATTGCGTTACATTATAATGTATAACAAATATTGTAATTACCTCTCTGACATACTAATGTATATTCTAGCATAGACTTATATTATCATATATATTGAAAAGTGTTTCACGCAGTAAGTTCATTCTTTTCTTTCTTTCTGTGAAGGACTGATTTTTATGATTCTTATTCTTAAAACGCGGCGCTAATCCCAGTTAAATAGGTCAGTGTAGTAGTAAAATATTCCATCTGAACGAGCGCTTCAAACGCTCCCATAGAAAGAACAATATACTACTCATAGTCCCATTCAACTGGCAGGTCGCATTTTAAGAGCTCGAATAGATGGGGGCCTTAAACGATGATGCTTTCAAACCCTTCGACATTTAAGTTATTACTCGAGACTATTTTCAATCTGACTTCAACGTCAAAAGGAAAATAGGATTACGTTCTTACCATTTAGTACACTTGACTACATAGTGTAGTTAAAAGGAATAAGCTATTTCCAAATGGAAATTTGTAATAATATTTAAGTTTATTAAAAATAAATTATAAACCCTAATCTTCCCATCGCGATTTCTTTCTCTTCCTTGGGGGTGGATCTTGAGATACTGAAGGAGGAGGAGCCTGCGGTTCAACAAAGTTTTTTCCCGGTTCAACAAAGTTTTTTCCGCTTTTAGGAGGAATAACAATGTCTGTTGTATGTACCATTTCTGAGCTCCAAGGAACACTACGCTCTGCTGTGATAAACTGAAATAGGTTTTAACAATATACGTGAGGGGAAATCATATCTTATCAATAAAAATTATTAGCATATAAAAAGAAAATGAAAGCCAAAATGACATATAAATATCAACCTGTGACTTATATTGTGAGTGAAAAGCTGCTTTCATAGCGGCCAGTCTATTGGAAGCAGGTCCAATATTGGCAGGATCTGAAGAGGCTCCGTAAGCTTGACTGGCAGGTCCAATACCATAATACCCCTTTTTAGTAGTTGAATTTTTGTCTTTTGATTCATCAGTGATAGGTGCCCCGAGACCAGGACGTTCGCGATACCCTAGACCTCTTCCACCCAATGCCTTGGCTTTACCAGACTTGAACCGAGACTTTCTAAACCAAGAGCTTTGCATAGCAAGCTCCATTAATTCTGGAGACACATCCTGATTGGCCCCTTCCAGGTTCCTCACCAAGTGACCAGCAAATTCTTTGTCTTTGTCTGATACAAGGGTATACGCCACTCCTTTCTCCCCAGCTCGACCTTTAAAAATATAAAAGTCAAAATTAATCTTATAAAATAAAACAATATGATAAAAATAAATTCGCACTGAAAACAAACAACAACAAACACAAAATAAAAACACCAATCATCTCGTCAAAGGATTTGCTAAATTATATAATTAGGTACTTTTAGTCATACAGGTTTCGTTATACCGAATTATATTTTGATTTGGTCAAAAAAAAAAAAAATGCGGGGTAACGATTTCAAGATATTAACCAAAGAAAACAAGCATACAAATGCACAAACATTCCTTACAACATTTCACTATTTCTATATTTAAAAAAAATAAAATATAAAAACTAACTAAATAAATAAAATAATAATATTTAAGAAAACAGTTTCACCAGTTCAGAACTTTGTTTGGGATTCTTAATTCTAATATTAAGGGGAATATTGTAAGCCGTTTCAATTTAACTAAAGATCAGTGAAGAAGGAATTGACAATTTAACAGGTCCTCATTTCATTCCTCTCTTCAATAGAGAATATCATCGTCATACTTAGGAAAACATTTCAAATCCTATTATTATTATTATTATTATTATTATTATTATTATTATTATTATTATTATTATTATTACCTGTTCTGCCGATTCTGTGCGTATGAGTATCAATATCTCTGGCGACATCGTAATTTACGACAGTTTTAATATGAGGGATGTCAAGACCTCGAGCAGCCACATCAGTAGCAACAAGAACCGGACTCTCTTTCTTTTTAAAGGCTGTAATTACTTCGTTCCTCTCGAACTGTGTCATGTCTCCGTGAAGGAGAAGGACTTCAAATTCCTTCATCTGTAAGTTTTTACTCAATTCTTCAGCATTTAATTTTTTGGTAACGAAGATGAGCACAGAGCCGGCAGACATAAACTCCACGATGTGGGCTAATAACCAGTTCCATTTGTGTGTGGCCACAGAAAATACTTGAACTTTCTGAAAAAAACATTAAAAAAATATAAAAGTAGTGTCAATACATGGGTGAACTTTCAGGCGAATTATCTATGCCAACTACCGATTTATAGTTTAGAATTGGAAGTAGTTAAACAAAAAGTAACCATACCACAAAATTGACATTTTAAGAGTAACGTCACCAGAGTTTAGTAAACAGTCAAAAAATAAGTTTTGCAGCCTCAAAGTTACTATAGAAATTAAAATACTTTTAATTTTTTATCTCCTCCAGTGGGCAAAGGCCTGAAGCCTACCAAATTCCACCTTATGTGGGAAAATTCCAGAGACAATGTCAATTTAAAGACCGACATGCTCCAATACACAGCGTTTGAAAGTATGCAAGTCAAAGGAAGTTGGAAAAATAGATAAAGAGGGAGTGTTCCAGATTGAACATAGCTGTTAAGTCTGGGGTAAGAGAATTGGACAAAGAAAGGGTGAGACTGTTGTGATGCCATGTGGGTTGGATTCTTTTTGCATAACTAGGTCCAATTCTCATTAATTTTTTATGTACTGCGTTAAAAATGTTCAACCAATTAATTTGAAATTGGCGTTCATGTAACATTTAGCGAGTTAATATTATTAAATGTGTTAAACAAATGCTTTAAATTAATAATAATTTACTACAATAATCTTAGCGAATAGAAAACTATTCTATTAATGTATTATACCAAAACAATTAACCTAAATTGTTTTCCCTAAATAAAAAAAAAACATAATAAATATCTTTAGATAATTGTTTTCATAAACTACCTGAGTAATATCTTGATTGGCTTCACCCAATTCTCCTTGAATCACCCTAATAGGGTCTGTAAGAACATCCCGAGCTAATTTTTCTACCTTTTTCTTGAAAGTCGCTGAAAACAATAAAGTTTGACGGTCTGGACGTACATGATCACAAATTGACCGCACCTATTATATAAATTAAAAAAAAAGATTTGATTCAACTGATGTAAGATGAACCATGAGGAAGATATAAAATAAGTAAATTTTTATTACATTTCAGATTAACGATTTCTCTTTCGACAGTTATTTCCTTATAAAGAAAATGAAAGCTAAAAAATCATACCGTTCTTCCAATGCCAAAACCCCGAATGTGCAAGTTTTTAGTTTTGAGAGAAAGGGAAAGTGAGGTTAGGTTAGGTAAGGTAAAGTTAGGTTAGGTTAGGGTTCGTGTTACGTATTGGTATTATGCGCGAAGCCAACAAAACGAAGCAGTCGTGATCGGGTTAAAACTTTCTGATAACATTCGTATTTTCGGCATTGAAAACTTTGAACGGGCAAACGCTGCAGTCAGTGTACATTAAGTGAAAAAATGCACATTCGTAGGTTTGTCAACGAAAACAAAGTACAAAAAGAAGAAACTATTAAAATCTAATTAAATTGACAAAATTTCCTAATACAAATGAAATCTCTTCATATGTTATCCACATAACACAAATGAAAGGTTTTTAAGAGTCTTACCTGAGGCTCAAAGCCCATGTCAAACATGCGATCAGCTTCATCTAAAATTAAGAAGGTGACTCGTTGAAAATTTGTGGCTTTCATTTTGATCATATCGATCATTCTTCCAGGAGTCGCTACAACTATTTCCGCTCCTGCTTCTAAAGCTTTGCTCTGCTCCCATTTGCTCCCTCCTCCATAAGCGCAAACTACTTGAATATTATACGCCTTTCCAAACCTATAAAGTAAAATAATCATTTAAAACTTGAAAATCCATTTAGTAACTATCACAATGATTATAAAATATCTTAAAATATAAATATAATAATCATTTCACTGCCAATTGTTTTAAAATCAATTCATTAAAAAACTGTATAATTTATTTTTGAAAAAGAAAATTTATTAATTCTACCGTGTATAAATTAAACATATAGGCCTCCATACGAATAGCCTAGATCTCTTATCCGGCACTTTGACCTTTCGTCTTTAAAAGAGACTTTCTTAGCAAACAAGGACTGAAAATTTTGTTTTTTTCAATGTGTTTAATTTTGTTTTTAATGATATCCGGCGGATTCACCGACATGTACAATTTAGGCTATGTTATGTTATGTTATGATTATGCACATTGGTGAATTTTAAGTGCCCATGAATTGCTGTCTGTGAATTCGCCGAGTCCTGTATTTAATGTGCTTATTCTCCCAATTTAAAAGATCGATGCCTATAGATCCTGAAGACACTCGATCATGTATGCGTGTGCGTATGTGTGTGCGCGCGTATGCGCGTGTATGTGAGTGTTTTCTACTTCCTTTGTTTTTATCATTCGGAAAAATTTTTAACAAAGAAAAATTCAGAACACAAATTCACACAAACCTTTTGAGAGATTTAACACCATTTAATATTAAAAATCACAAAATATTATTGAATACATCCCTACAAGTGCATAAAAAATTTGATCAACCAAAATTTTTCTTATTACTGCATGCAATCAAATTCAGGTCATTTATACAATAAATTTACCTAAATTGTGAATATTGTTCATTAATTGTCAATACCAGGGTCGACGCCTAAACTAAAAGGAAGTAATCATCAACTATAATAATAATAATAATAATAATAATAATAATAATAATAATAATAATAATAATAATAATAATAATAATAAATGGCTCACATAATCAGAATTAATCACTTACCTTTTGGCTTCAGTATATATCTGTTGAGCAAGTTCCCTCGTGGGGGCAAGTATAAGACCAACAGGCCCTTCGCCAGGCGAGAGTTCTTTTTGGTCCATAATGTGAACCAAGAGAGGCCAAATAAAGGCAGCAGTTTTACCACTACCCGTCTTTGCAATGCCGATAATATCCCTTCCACTAAGCGCTATCGGAACAGCTTGAGCTTGAATTGGGGTTGGTTGTGTGTATTCCGATTTACGAATGGCCTTTATAAGAGCATCATCAAACCCAAAATGACCAAAACTTGAAACTGGTTTGGGGGTGTCAAATCCAGAAATCTAAAATATATTATCAAGCATATATTATTAAATACATTAAGTTGCCAAGTAATATTAATAATATACAATTAACCACTTTAATTAAAAAATTATTTTATTTAGTTATTCTTACAAACCTCAATTTCTTTTACTTTCTGCATTCCCCATAACTAGGTCTTCTACATTTTTATCCCTCCTATATCCAAAGTCCCCTAATGTATAAATGATTGTCAGTATTTTTATAACATTCCTTTTATGCCAATTACCACTTTCTATCATTTTCCTTTCAACATTTGATTCTTCTCTTATATGACTATATGGCAACTTAGCTCTCTATAGTTATAATATCATAGCATTTCTTTTATTCTTTTTTATTTCGAAATCCATCCTTCTTCAGACTTAACTTCAGTTGTTCGTCAGCAATTATTGCAAACAGATACTGTTCATGAGCTAAAACTATCAATAATAGTTTTCCTCAAACTTTCTGCATCCTATTTTCCATATTTTAACTATCACCTCATCGCCAATCCATTCTTATACCGATGACTCTAAATTAAATTATTCTTACGGTTTGAAAAGCAATCTATGCTGCAGCAAATAGCAGATACCAAGAGAGCCCATGGAAAAAATAACCTCTTAATTTTCTCATTTCTGGCCTCTTTGAGATTAAAACTAATGAAGTGCGTGGTTCTGAACACATTAAACTTGTGGTTCTTTAAAGCTACTGCTTCCTGGCCTGCAACATACATTGGTAAATTATTCCACCTATGTCTATCAACTTGGACCTTCCTTCCCGCTGAAAATTACGCTCATTGAATATGTGCCGAAAAAAAAGAGAAGTGTTTCAACCCTCTAGCAACCGTCTCATTGCTTAACTTCTGTTCTTTCCGAAGGTTTTTGAATCTTTTCTAAACAGGGAGATTCGGAAACTCCATAATTCATCAAATTTTATCTCAGATAGTCAGTGTGGCTTCCAGCTTCCGAAAAGATAGATCGACTCGAGATCTTTTTTCCCTTCTCTCTGGCTATTGGTTCCTCTACACTTTGGACCTATGATTTATCTTTTGACACAAAGCTTTGATGGCCACCATTCATCCTTTAAATTTGTTAATTGTGTTTTTTTGCAGGTGTTCCATTCCCTACTCTTTCCCCATTTTTTTTTAATGACATAGATCTGTCACTTCATCACATATCTGCACTTATCCTGATGATTTCACACTTTTTTTGTTTTCATTTTGCATTCCCAAATGGAGCAGAGAAAACATAGTTGTTTTCAATGTCCCAAATCTAAGTTCATTTATCAAATTACAAAACAAAATCTTTCACACATCTATAACATGTTTGAAAACATACAATTCAAACATTCTCCTTTCTTTAATGTTCTTTGAATTTCCTTTACTCATGGTCTTTCTTGATAAGGGTGTCATTCGTTTCTGCATGGAATAAGCATCGCGTATTTTAGGTGGTTCAATTCACACAATACTCCATGAAAGGGTAAAGTTTGTTTTTTTGACTTATCAACTTCCCACTTTTTCTGACCATCAAAACTGTTAAATCATTCTCCTTAGATTACAAAAACACTGTTCTTCTTAGCTCTCTCTACTCATATATTTCTTCCCTTAAAGAGAGTTCGCGTGACTTATCTACACAGTCACACAGTTTTGCTCTTTATTTATCAAGCTCTCTGGCCAAAGATTTAACTGCTATGCCAATTCCTTAATGCATTTTACAAAAATTCTGAAACTGAAAGAGTTATGTGGTGTGAAGAAAGACGTAAATGAGAGAATAAACGTGAGTGCATCAAGATGGTTTGGTAATATGAAGGATGGATGAAATGAAGTATACTGCCATGGATGTAAGTGAGTGGTATAGCTAGGATCAACTAGCTGGGAGATTGAAGAAAAAGTGGATTGAGTCTGTAAAGGAATGTCTGAAGGAGAGAAATGTGAGTTTGGCCGAGGCAGAAAAGGGTCACCATGGAGGTCATCCCAGGAGTTTGCTTGAAAGAGGTATAGTTCTTCGACCTACGACCCAGGATAGAACCCAATGACCCAGGGGTCGCAGTAGGGTCCTTGCGGTCCACGTGAAGCTCTAGGGTGGATTTTCTGACTGAGACGAGTTCTCACTAAAAGGTATAAAAGGTGGCGGTAGGGCTAGGCTTTCTTTTCGACTTGCGTCATATTCTTCTACTACTTTTCTATTTCCAGTGCATGCTACGCACCTTACCCCCAGTCTTGGGGAGAGAAGGTGGGTGATGATGATGATGATATATATTTTATTTTACCAAAATGGATGAAAATGCTTTAGCCAGATACAGGTATCTTTTACTATCTAATCATCATGGATCTTAGTCAAATACCTTAACACCAAGTTTTTCTCTGAGGTCCCTAACTTGATCGTCCGTCAGGGCTGCAATTTCCTCATGTTCTTGATAAAAGTTCTTCGTGAACTCTTCATATTCAAATTCTGAGTGGTCAATCGAGGGAAGAGGATCAATATACTTTGGTTTCTTTGGAGCAATTGGGTTACCATCTTCGTCATATTCCATGTCATCCTCACTATCTTCAGCTTGTCTATTTTATTATAAATATATTATTATTTTTATTATTATCAATATAATTTTCATTATTATTATTATTATTATTATAAAATATAGTGCTCATAATTTTTTAAGTCACACTAAGAACACTACTACTAATACTAATGCTAACAATAATAATAATAATAATAATAATAATAATAATAATAATAATAATAATAATAATAATAATAATAATAATAATGGTGCGTCTTTCTCTTTTGCGTTCATATTCTTCACACACTCATCCTCCAGGCAACATATTACTAACCACCATTTATCCACATATCATATACACATGATTAAGTACACACCCCTTACAGATAACACCTTACAGACATCCCTACTACTACTCATATCCCTGTGTGCGGGGAGAAAGAATTTCCCACATCGTATGTCCTGCGTGTCGTAGAGAGCCTTAAAGGGCAGTGGTAGTTGGTTATGCCAATGGTAACCCACTGCTTGGAATGCTGTTGCATGCCTCGGAGATGGTCGTGATCATGGCAAACGACAGCACTTCACTGGGCGAAGTGTACCGATCAGTATAGGTTTACCGAATAGAAGGGAATAAATATTTAGAGAAGGAGAGAGGTGATGGATGTATTTAAAGAAGAATTGATTTGCTCGCTGTGACTGAAACGAATGGAAAGGAAAAGGTGGGGAGATTGAGGTGATTGTGATGTGAAGTAATGGTACGTGCTGGTGCTTGGGAAAGAGAATAGAGAGGAGAGAAGATTCTGGGTACGGTGATGACCCTGTGGGTACCGAAATAGGTAGACTTTGTGTGTGTGTAACTCAAATTCTAATGGTTAAATTTAAGTTTGAAAGGTCAAGGTGTGTGTGGTTGTGACGTATGGTCCATCTGAGGAAACGTTGAAGAGTACGTTTTTGGGGGAATTTGGATGATGTTCTGGATGGGGTGAGTAGAACCAGATTGATGAGTGTTGGGTAACTTAACTGGTTGGATAGGTGATCAAAAAAAGGGATGGTACAACAGGTGTGGTTTTGGGGTGTTGGGGAAAATGAGAATGGTAGGAAAGGTGATTGATATTTCTGTGAAAGAGAGGTATGTGTAAGTAATACTTTCTTTAAGCAAAAGAGTATCCATAAATATACTAGAGTTGGTACAGGTAGAGATGGTATCGAAGTGAAAGTAGGTTGATTTTGTGTTGGTGAAGAAGGAGATGTTGAGAGTATGTGTTGGATGTTAAATCAGTGAGGGGTTTAGGAATGGGATTATCGGATCATTATGTTGTTCTATGTAAGAATTAAGTTAGTAGGGGCTTGGATGGAGAGGAAGGTGATACGAAAGGAAGTAAGAATATAGAGTGAGAAGTTAAGTGAGCAAGAATAGGATAAGTATGTAAGAGCGGTCGCGAGTAAATCGGTTGAATGTGAACAAGTTGATGCTAAGACAAATCTAAGGGGCAAATGGGGAAGCAATTGTTAAATGGTCACAAAAGGAAGTGTGCAGATATGCTAAAGTAGGAAATAGAAATGTTAACAGTAAAGAATGAGGAATGAAGAAGAATTGATAAAGAAAGCGGTTAAAAGGTAAAAGCGTGGTTGAATGTGCTAAAATGATGAAGTTTCAAAAGAAGATGCTTGGAATTATAAGGAGGAAATACTAAAGGTGTATACGTAAGGAGAAACAAAGAGGTAAATGAACAGTTTGGAAGGACGATGAATGAGGACAAAGGAAATAAGATACTAAGGGTCCCGGAAATAAAGTCAGAATCACCGAATAGGTCGGGATAGATGCTTTGTAACGGTGAAATGGATGTGAAGTGTAAAAACTTACTTCGAAATCTACACAATATTAGCAGTAATGATGAGGTGTTAGATAGTGAATGTGAGTGGTTTTGATGGTGCAGAAGGAATATGTTATTTTAGGATAGGGTTATTGGTAAGGAGGGAGGTGCGTAGGTAGGGGTGAAAGTTGAAGAACGGTAAATCACGGGTATAGATGAAATTACTAGTGAAGAATGATCAAGAGTGGAGGCGAGATGGTGATTGATTGGTTGGATTTGGAAGTTGTCAGCGTTTATGGAGGTTATAGTTCAAAGGGATTGGAGGAAAAGGCAGTAATAGTACCCTTGTATAGAGGTAAGGAAATGGAAACTGTAGAAGTATAGGGGAATTAGTTTGTGAGTGTTGTAGGGAAGGTATATGCTGGTATTTTGGTCGAAAAGAGTGCGTCCAGTGACTGAGACTGATTGGTGAAGAACAAGGTGCGTTTGAGTGGTAGAGGATGTGTGGATCAAATCTTTACATTGAAACAAATGATTGAGAAAATGAGGGAGAAGAAAGAATAAATTATATTTAGGTTTATGGATTTACAACAGGCGTATGATAGAGTTAATAGGGAAGCTTTATGGCAGGTATTGGTGATATAATATGGTGTTGCTGGTAAGCTTCTGAATGGAATCAAAAGTATGTATATGACGATAGTGAAGCGTGTGTAAGAATAAATGAGTGTCAATGGTGATTGGTTTAGGATTAATAGCGGGTAGACAGGGTTGTTATATCATGGTTATTCAAATGTATGGATAGGGTTCTGAAATTAAGGTTGGGATGGCAGGAAATGGTGTTAGAATGATGGAGAGAGGGAGGGGTGCCCTACCTATTGTATGCAGATGATTTGGTTCTGTGTGGCAGGTCTAAAGAGAGTTTGAGAGAGGATTGGTGGAGATTTGGCAGGAGTATGTAAAAGGAGGGTTTGAAAGTAAACGTAGATAAGAAATAAGGTTATGGTTGTGAGTGAGGACAGTCCTCAGTGTGAGATTATGTTAGATGATGAGCAGCTAGAGCAAAGTGTCTGAGTTTAAATATTTAAGGGTATGTGTTGGATGAGAGGAACGGATGATGCAAGAGTGTAGTAGGAAAGTTGTGAATGGCAGGGGAAGGTGTGGTGCAATTAAATCGTTACAGGTGAATGTAAAGGGACTAGGTCTTGAGTGCGCTAGAAGTCTTACATGAGGGTATGTTGTTACCTGTGTTGTGTATGGTAGTGAGACTATGGTCTGGAATAAGTATAGATCTAAAGTTCAATGTGTTCAGATGGACAGAATTGATAGGCATGCTAGGTGTGAAAAAGAATTAATAAAGTGAGAATAGACAGTGAAAGAGTCGGTGTATGAAAAATTAAATGAAGGAATAAATGGTATATTGAGATGGTTTGGTCATGTGGAAGGATGAATGAAGTCGGTTGGTTAAGCGGATGTACCGTGGAGAGTGTGTTGGGAACCACCGACCGGCTACCGAAGAGGAAGTGGATTAAGTCGGTGAACGAATGTCTGAAGAAAATGAAGTTTGGCAGAGGCGAAATAAAGGTGCGTGATAGGAAGAATGGCGGGGTTTGTATGGGGGCATGGTTGTAGTCCCTGGGCAGGGATGAACCATTGATGATTACCGAAGTGAAGGGTCGTCGCGGTACCATGATGCTCACAGGGTGGATTTTCTGTCTGTGACGGAGTTTTCACTAATTAATGAAAGGCACAAGAAAGGGGCAGTAGGCTGGGCTTTCTTTTCGACGTTGTCATGTTCCTCCTACTGCTTTTCTTTTCGATGCTTGTACAGCTACCTTACCCCCAATCTTGGGGCAAAGAAAGAAAGAAAGAAATAATAATAATAATAATAATTATAATAATAATAATAATAATAATAATAATAATAAAAAATAATAATTCAATCTAAATGTTTACAAATGATAACAAATTTTTACATATTACAATTTGATTATTATTTTAGAGAATATAAAATTTCTTATTAAAACCTATAGCATTTAAGATGCAATTGCCCATCATAATTTTCACTCGACATGCTATAAAATAAAAATCTCAATGATAAGATTTAGCACGAGAACAAAGATCAGATTTATTTTTAAAGTATTCCGACTTCAAAGATATATCAGAACAAGTATTTAATTCAAAAACTAGTTGTTTGTTCAATAACAAACTTGCCTTGTTTGTTACAAACTTAATTGACTGCATTAAAATTAAAAGATAAATTTTTTTTTAAATTGATTCCATTCAATAAAATGCAAAGAAACACAATATCCTTAATAATTAAATTCATTTTCTTAAGAAATAAATAAAGGAGTATAGGAATTCCGGTCCTACTGGAATTTCAGATTTAAATTCCAGTTCTGGTTCTGGTTCAAAATTTTCGCCAGAACTGGAATATCTTTCTTTTCTGAAAATACCTCTTAAAATGTAAGTGTTCATTACATGTAAATATTTATTCTAACTTTTTTCAGTAAAAATGTTAATTTTTTAAGCTTTTACTACATGCAATTTTTAAGGTACAAACAAGACACTACATAAATAAGGTATGAAATACCTAACCACATTCGTCAACTAGCAATAATGTTAATAAAAATTATCTTATAAGAAAAAAATACTAAACACTAACTTCCCAGCATTAGGGTTCTCTTCCATATAACGATAATAAGATTCTTCATTGTCTTCTTCATCGATGTCTTGTCGTACTCCCTTTTGTTCATTTTCATTACTCTGAAAAATTTCCTTATCTTGCCTTTCAACCTAGAATAAATATTTTAAAAATGAAATCAAATTGATAGAAAAAATAATTACAAAGAAAACCTCAAGTGTTTTAGATAATGAATGCACTTTGCTGGCTATTTAATACTAACAACTCTAATACGGTACAGGTTTTAATTTTTCTAAAGTAAAAAAAGCAATCAAAGGATAAGTGTTGCTTACCACTCTTAAATCATCTTAATTCTGAATTGTAAAGTCAAGAAAAAAAATAAAATAAAAATATGGCCAAAGAAAAATATCAATTATGTGACTTTACTTGAGCACCTACTTCCTGCTCAATTCCTGCCATAAAGGCATCTAGAGGATCATCTTCATCTGATGAGGAACTTGACTTAGAGTTTACTTGTGGTCCTGGACTTCCTGGTGCTGGTTGATAAGCTCCATCATTAGCCTCATCATCCTCCTCGAAGTACCTCACAAGAAATATAAATTATAAGCCAGAAATATTTTACATTAGTAATATATATTTTGCTTAAAGAAGCAATTATGAAATCAAAAATCTTGAATGTACCATTTACAGTTTACTCATGTTGAGAAACCTATATATAACATGAATATTAAAATACTTACTCATCTTCTGTTTTAGGTCTTTTGCGGGGTTGTCCATAGTTAAATGTTCCAGTTATTGCTTTATTGCTAATTGCGGTAAGTGTGTGATAACCATGCTTGCTAAAAGTAGCAGTTGGAGGTGGGGGAGTTTCATTATCTTGTTGTTGTTGTTGCTGTTGTTTCTTAAGAGAAAATCCAGAAAATCCAAAGCCTTTCCCTTTGTGGTAACTCATTATAATTTATCTTTTAAAGTAATTAAACATGCTATAATATGAAAAAGAAGTAATATAAGTGCAGAACAACTGTTTATTACATTAAAACACCAAATATAATCTGATGCAGTGATCAATTATTGCTTCTCACAAATGACCAACAATTCAACTTCAACAAGTTTTAAATTTTATTATAACTGCAGAATATACAGACCTCAACAAGAAAAGGAGAAATTAACCTTAAACGAAGAGGATCAAATACTCGTATATACAAATACCAAATAAATTAATTATAAGAGAGTAGATTTTTAAGTATTTTAATGTCATGCCTAGTGCAAGTGTAAAAAAGATGAGTAACACTTCCTAAAAAGAAAGAAGATAATGAAAATGAAAAACATTTTTAACAAATTCAGCTTAGCTTTCGTGGTCGTACGCGAACCCACTTATAAACTACGCGAAGATTGTAGTTACTTCCATTCTCTCTCTCTCTCATATATATATATATATATATATATATATATATATATATATATATATATATATATATATATATATATATATATATATATATATATATATATATATAATATGTATGTATGTAAAATATATATATATTCTTACTTTTTCAATTACTCTAATTTTTTCATTATAAGAAATCAAATATTTATTTACAAGGTCTATATCATTATTTAATATTTACTCTTTACACCTTGTTTCAGATATTTTGTTACCGACTCCCGTAAAGTTCTTATGGTACGGATGATGTCACATACATTTTTAATTGTTTGTTCATCTTTGTGGAGTGAAGGTGTGCTATGACATTTGCTCTTATTTTTTTGTGTCAAAATAATTTGATGGGATTTATATCTAAATCATTAGTGATTTTCCATAAATTACATAATGTAAATTTAAGTCTCTTGTAACTTCCCCCATCCCCACCTTGTAACGTGTTTGTAATACACATCCAAAACTCCCCATCAATAATTGCATAATGCTGCTCACCAATTCTCTTTCAATTTTAAAAGTAGAAATGAAAAAAAACATTTTCAAAATACATTTGTGAATTTTTTGCAAAATTACAGGAATTTTTTTTTTTAAATGCAATGAAATATATGATTTGCTCCCATATAATACTGGCACATGTTGGTTTAAAAAAAAATCTCTTCATAAGGTCATGTAATGACAGAAATGAGATCCACCACAATCATTTTGTTAACACTTAACACTATTAAAAACCCACCTCTTCACACCTCTAGCATTACATTAATTATGTACCTCCTTTTACCAGGACAATCTACAAAACAAATTTTATTGTTGAATCACTTAGGAACCAACCTATTCTGTCCAGTGACATGAAGTTCTATCATGCATAAACATTTTGTTTTCTATATTTCAATAGTTCTTCTAAGTCTTTAAGAACACTTTCTTTGTGTGTACAGAATTCGATCAACTGTCATTACTTTTATGTTGATCATGAACTGTACTTTGGGAGAACAGTAGTTTCCTTATGATTTATCATGATTACTTGCCACACTAATGTAAACCAATAATAGCAAATATTTATCACTCAATAAAACATTTTCCATTATGATCTAAAATATTTTATAATAAAGAATAATTAGGTATATATATTTAATAGAGGCCAGAAATTAAATATTTTGAATAAATTAGTCAAATTTAGCAACAAAGCTACTCACAATAGAAGGAATTTGCAAACACTGCTTTTTATGCTAAATAAAGATAAAAATAGCCCCAAGTTACACTTTTTTTTATCTATGAAGTAAGAAACTGTTTATTTTATCAGGTTACCATTGGAAACTCTCTGTAGGCACTATATATATATATATATATATATATATATATATATATATATATATATATATATATATATATATATATATATATATATATATATATATATATATATATACTCACTTATATATATACAGTATATATATATATATATACAGTATATATATATATATATATATGCTCTCATATATATATATGTAATACAAATATTTTATGTATATATATATATGTATATATATATAATATATGTACAGTATATATTTTTAAAACTCTCTCTATAATCACATGTATGTATATATATATACTATATATATATATATATATAATGATCCTATAAAAGGGAGACAAAGAAATGTGTCCTATCCCTGGTTTCTTTGCATGTGAGAATGAGTCCTCCTTGAAAAGGGCTCTCTCTGCCTGTGAGCAGTGGTGATAACTGCACAAAACAAAGTTCTTAAATAATAAGTAATTAATGCATCTAAATAACTTTAAGTAATAAACTAAAATTGTGCAAAAAAAGATAAAACACAAAAAAAAACAAACAATCCTAACCTAAAATGAATGATTGATAGATCAGATTATTATAAAAAATAAGAAGTATATATACAGTTAGAGATGAAATAATAATAATAATAATAATTGTAATTTTTAAAATATATCAATTACAGAATATATATTATATATCATATATATGTATGTATGTATGTATGTATGTATGATATATAACAGTGGACGTATGTGTAAAAATATATCTAGATATAAATATATATAAAAAAAAATACAAATATATAATTTGTCGAATTGAGGGTGACCTGAGGACCACCTTAGAGCATAACAGTCTCGACTCTCCCCTGATGCACTTTTGGAATTTTTTTTTTTTTTGTAAATCCTTTTACTACAGTGGGGCCCTTTACAAAAATAATAATAATTCTAATAATAGAAGTTTTATTAAAGTTTGAATAAGCTGGAGTCAGATCCTGACCATTGAGGTGAAAGCGGACCACCGTGAGGTGACTCAGACCATCTGTTAAATTAGTCTTTTTCATTATAGAATTCAATTTTGCTCTTTAATTTTACTTAATGTAATAATTCTTTAAGAAATTCCATTCATAATAAAGGATAAAATGTCAATAATGATAAATAAAAAATAATAATAAAAATAAAATTGGTAAATTCACCTCTCCGCTAAAGAATTTTGACACTTTTTGAGTTAGTTTTTTTTATTAAAATTTCATTATTTTAAAGAATTTTCACTTAATATAAGTAACTTTTATTGTATTTAAAATTAATTATACATAATAAAATGTTAATAATATCGTAAATCACAGAAAAACAATGGTGGTCGAGTCACCCACTCCATCGAATTTCTGGCCCAGGGGTGAATCAGGACCACTTGGATTTTTGCCACTAATACTGTTTTGGATCAAAATTTACTGATACGCTGTTATCATAACCTTAAGAATTTCCATAGAAAAATAATCAAAATTCATCCTAATTTTTCATTTTATAATGAAGTTAAAAAACTCACATTTTTCAAAAGTGAAATTCTATTGAAGGACATTTTATAGCCCCTAATTTCTAACATTTTTAAAAATATAAAAACTTTCTAAAATTAAAGATAGTCTAAATAAAACTGTGGTACTACTGCGTGGCTATTAAATGAGCAGATTTTTTTTTTTTTTTATTATTATTTTTTATTTATTTAAGTGAATTTTTGATGACCAGTACTAAAAGCTTTCCTTAAATCCATAAACACTATATATATATATATATATATATATATATATATATATATATATATATATATATATATATATATATACTCACTCTTCACTATATATATATATATATATTTATATATATATATATATATATATATATATATATATATATATATATATATATATATATATAAAAGGTATATTCACATTAATGCTCTTTTACAGAGTAAATCAATAAATTCTATTATTTTATCATCCAATCCATCTTCATTGAGAAAAATGTAATCCCATTCATTATATAGGTCCAAATTGCATTCTGTATCAGCATCATCTACATTTGGGTAAAGATAAATCCTCTTTTGGATCTTGTTTCCTCCGATGCAGTAATTCTAACAGTTATAATATTATCCTTATAATTGTTCTTAAACCAAGCAAGATCAGAAAGTCGTCGCATATCACTGACTATCCAAATTGGGTACTCAAAAACATTGTACATTTTGAAAGCAGCCCTTATAAAATAACCATCGTCTTTTCCTCGAATCTCTTCACTCCATTTAACCATGTCTTCTCTATATTTTTCCTTGTAACTCGAAGAGGAATACAGCTTTTCACTGTCTAATTGGTTTATTTTAGCATACTCATGTTTTAATGGTCCAGAGAGCCGGATAATTACAGAGCCACTATCACTTAATTTGTCATTCAAGATATTTGTTACATAATCCTTTCCTGTCTTACGCTTGCCACTAAATAAAAATATAAGTTTTGGTATTGTTAGACTCATTTTCATAAAAGTTTGACACTTTAACCCTGTAAATTTTTAACACTAGTAAAGGTACCTTTGTAAGAGCATCTGTACTAAATCTAAAAAAAACAACAAAAATATCCAGTTGATCCTTCCTCCTCCAGGTGTGTGTGTTGTTATATATATATATATATATATATATATATATATATATATATATATATATATATATATATATATATTATGGATTTAACAGTATGATAGGGTTAATAGGAGGCTATATATGGCAGGTGTTCGTGATAGACGGTGTTTGTGGTAGGCTTCTGAATGGAATCAAAAGTATGTATGATGATAGTGAGGCATGTGTAAGAATAAATGGTGTCAAAAAAGTGATTGGTTTAGTATTAATGAGTGAGTATCTCGGCAGGGTTATGTTATGGCTCCTTGGTTACTGTAATTTGTATATGGATAGGGTTATAGAAAAATTGAATTAGAGTGGGGTGGCAGGAAATGTGGTTAGAATGATGATGGAGAATGAGAAGATGAGTGGAGAATTGCCCTACCTATTATATCACGGATGATTTAGTTTGTGTGGTGAATCTGAAGAGAGTTTGCAGAGGATTGGTAGAGCGATTTAGTAGGCGTATAAAAAGCAGCAGCAAGCGCTAACTTGGTGTCGAGAGAATTCCGGGAGTGGACGTTGTTGGACAAATCAATGGAGCAAATATATAATCCTACGAATATTTCAGTCTTAACCGCTGAAACCGATGTAAATTATTGCCAAAACACCGGTGGGGAGGTAGAAAGAGATAAATCACATTGTACTTTATCCGGATAATATAATAGATCCATTGGAAATCAACCATGATAATATTGACATGTTACAAAAATCGAATCAAACATTGAGACGCTTAAAAAGGGTGATATTGCAAAAATTGCCATTTAATGGGCCACTGAAACCATTCGCTTGTGTGAGTAAATACATCTATCTAATTATACAGGGAGTTCTCTATGAGGGAGTTTGCGCTAATTGTCCTGCATTATTATTTGACTGAAGTAGCCATTAAAACTCATTGGATATTTTCCCATATTGGTAAAACATAAATTGCATTCATTGCTCATAAATTGGATATGGCATCCAAAAATAACAATCATCTGTAATATCACAACCACTTGTTACAAGTGTCAGGCATGCAAGATCTCAAATATTCTCTATGTTCCGCCCACTCTAAAAATAATCACCTCAAGACCATTTGAATTTGTGGCGATGGATTTTTTCCAGTTCCCATGTTCAACCCAGGGGAATAATTATGCATCGGTGATGGTGGATCACTTCATGAAGTGGGTGGCTGCTGTTCCTCTGAGAAATAAGCAAAGTATAAATGTAGCAAATGCATTTCAACATCGAATATTACCATTTCTTCAAAAGCTACCAGAGCGGCTTTTGACTGACAACGGAAGAGAGTTTACAGGGCCGGACTTTGAAGAGCTCCTAAAAAGACAAATTAAACATGTACTGACTACTCCTTATACAACCTCCTCTAATGGAGCTGCTGAGTGGGCCAATCGCACACTTAGTCAGTACCTGAGAATGTCTATAAATAAGTCAAATAAGTGGGATGAAGAGTTATCACAGGTCTTATTAATTTATAACCATACAACTCATTCAGAAACCAACTTGACTCCCTGTGAAAATATATTAAAGAAGGCGCATGAGTTACATACCGGACTTCCTTTGCCTGTTGAGGAAGAATATTGGACAGACAGTCACGCAAGTTTTGTCCCCTATGAAGTACATCAGATTGTGGGGTTAAAAGTCCATCTCCCTGGAAATCTAACTAAAAATAAATTTCATCCCAGATATAATGGGCCTTATGAAATAATACAAGTGAATGACAACAGAGTCACATATGTTCTACAATCCTTAGAGGATAAGAAGAAATATGGAGCCCATCACTGGCAGTTGCGATTAGTACCCCCTGATTATTTAAGGAATAATCCAACATTTCAAAAATATGCAATGACTAATGAAAAAGAAAAGATAGACAAAGAGGAGTTGGAAGAAGTTTTCGAGAGTGAGAGAACAGAGCTATTACCTGTAGAACCATTAGAATTGGAAGACAGTGACTGTGATGACAATGAATCTTTTCAAGGGTTCACAATTGATGATGAAGTGTTAAAAGGAATCAAAGAAGACTTTGTGGAGATACTGAAAGACCAGGAACAAATCAATCTGGACTTGGAGAAAATTATTGATGGAGAACTAGAAAAAGAGAAAGATGTAGATCTGGAGAATGTAGTAAATCCGGAAGAGGAAGAGATTAATGATTATTTACAATGGGACACATCAGATTTGATAGATGAAGTGAATTGTCATTGGGAGTTAACACGAGCTGACCCAGCAAGTTTTAGGGAATCATTTCCCACTGACAAAACTTTTGAAGAACGAATCCAAGCATATTCGACCCCTGTAGTAGGATTGCCTATTTTCGAAGGTCGAAATAGAGTCAAATGTTAATCTAGAGAGAAATGAGCAGGATGAACAATTTCCTCCTGATGAGTTGTCTTTCGAGGGCTTTGAAGATCTGAGGTCACGTCACAAAGTGAGGGTGCACGTCCATATACCCGATCGCGAGGGACTTGTCAGGAGTTGCCAACAGTGTTTCCATTCTTGATAGAAAGAAGGCGTAAGCGAAATTGAATAAGAATTGGACTTACAATAAATCGATTAGACTTGCTGGTATGCGTCAATATTGGGATTGACAGGTGGGGAGGAATGAGATGGATTTAACATTATTTGTTCTCCCCATCCCTACAGCTAGATAAATAAACAAAAAGAGAGAAAAAGAAAAAGACAAATTGTTAAATAAGAACAGAAAATCAGTAAGGAAAAGAGGAATTTAAAGACGATGACGAAGGGAAAACAAATCTTGTTCCCTTAACAAAGGGTGAAGATGAATTTTTTTTGTTTTTGCTTGGAATTGTAGAAGCACATTTTGAGAGACAGAGTAAAGTAATGGGGAATGTAAATTTAAAATCCAAAGTAAATTTAAAGTACAAAATCATAAAATTAGAAAGAAATAGTGTTTTTAAAATTATAATAATTGGAATTGATGAATGGCAATTTAAAATTCAGCTTTATTGTTAAATTAAATTAACATTGAAATTGAAGTAAATTGGTAAGAATTGAACTGTTAAAAGTCTCTCCAAAGGGTGGGGGAGAATTAGGAAATTCCATGAAAGAAGTAATTTTTTTTTCTTGTTAAGGTCCCATTACGGAGACAGAAACTATTCCAGTGTATGAGGTCTACAACAATATCAAGGAAGATACATCTCAACCTGAAAAGGAAGAAAGTGTCCACTGAGGTCAGGCTTTTGAAAAGTAACGTAGCATTCTTAAGGATTATTCAACCTCATAAGTGGGAATCAATACCACCAATGAAATGTCAAACCTTAAGGTATATACCCAAGATCTTTCATCAAGAAATAATCCATTGAACCTATACTGTATTAACCATTGGTTTAAAGTTCTGAAGATTCCTGCACCATATATTGAAATCATACGAGTTTCCTTTAAATCGAACTTCTTTTTATGCCCAAATTAGACATTCGATTAACTCTATACAACTTCTAATTGAGAAATTTTTAAGAATACCAATAAGAATTTGCTAAAAGGAACATAACACAACCTTCACATAGTAAACATTGAATAATGAAAGCCACAAAGAAATCATTGTTGAAATAAATATCAAAAATCGATTCTTCCACAATATTACAGGGGAGAGGAATATCTGCTTGCGTGTGGGAGAGTGGAGGTCCTGACAGAGTTTATTTTTGTACATAAAGTTTCTATAGTAAAATATCTTGGACTCCACACCCCTACATTGTCGAGTTGATATTGCTGCCCCTTGCATTTGTATATAAAAATTATTATTCTTATTATTGGTCCATTATATTATTAATCATTTATTTATTACCTTTTATCATTATTATTTTATGGTTTATGATTTTTTTGTGTAAATATATTTAAATAATTGGAAAGCTCCTTTGTATAAAAACAGTCTTTTATATAATTATATCCACGAATAGATTTTTGCATTTTTCTATTGAGTTTGTCCTAAGTAGGAGACTGGGTGAGTTCAAGAAGTAAAAAGGTTATCCCGATTCAGTAAGAACCAAGCCTTAGAAATTGAAACACATTGTCTTATTGATCATAGTTGATTTAATAATCTAGAACAACCTGATTCAATAATTTACTTTTAACAGATAGATAAAGCAGAAGGAACTAGTTAAAAACAAGAAATCATAAAAAGAATAAAAAGCAGAGTAGAGCAGGAAAGGAACAACTACAGAAAGATCACACGCCTCCACCTTTAACTTCAGAGATTACCCACCGGAAAGTGATCCAGCCATCGCAGAGCAACACCGGGATCAGTGCTGGATTCTTTCAGGAAGAAGTCGGATACCGCCAAGATCGACAGTTGGTGAGTATTACTTCTCTTTTGTGGTTGGGACAAAAACCTGCCACATAAAGTGGTAGCAGAGCGTAGTTGTTCCTTTTGGGAAGACTTGCTCTGCTGCTGAGTGTTGATTATCACTCAGTCGCCGCTGTCGTCAGAAGTCATCATGACCAACGGGATGAATGATTTATTGGGTGAAGGGAAGAAAGAAGGAGGAGAGATTCTTCAGGTTGATCCCGTCCCACTTCCAAACCAGAATGGTTTGCAGACAGGTGAGAATAATTCCAACAGTGAAAATCAGAGATTGACTCAGAGTTCAACGGTGGTGACCGTGGATTCACAGTTTCTACAAGCAATATTACAGCAAAATAATAAGTTAATGGACAAAATGTCCACTTTAATAGCATCGATGGAGGTAGATAAGAAACCCTAGAAAGTGATTCCTCCAGGGAAGTTTAGGATGGAAACAGGGGAGACAATGGTACAGTTTCTCGATAGATTTGAAAGATATTGTGCAGCTCAGTATCCTGGATTGACGGAGGGAATGGTTGCCTTATTGGGAAGTCACCTCCAAGGTTCTGTCTTGGAGGCATACAACATAGTTGCTGCAACATCAGCAGAGTATGGATTAGTAAAATCACAACTCTTGCAATAGTTTAGGGAGCTAAAGAAAAGAGCTAATATGGAAAAAACACAATTTACTAAAGCAGTTATGCAGGACGGAGATGTTCCACTTTTTGCTTTATGATTATTGGGGTTGCGCAAAGAGCATCATGAGGGAGAAGTTTTTAGACAGTATGCCTGAAATGGTCGCGACTAGAGTAGAAGATACCTTGATGGGGCTGGAGATAACGAGGGGTTCATTGATTCCTTGGGAGTAATTAGAAGTCATGGTGGACAAGGTTTCTAGGGGGAATCTAAGGAAAGAAAATCGGCCGGTTGAAATAGTAGATTTAACAAAATTGTTGCAAATGTCCACCGTCCATTCGCAAAATCAAACAGCACCCCAGACATACAGTAACCATGGGGGATTGTGTTGTTGCTGGCAGACTCAAACACAGTCGCAGCCCCGAGCCGAATGTTCTCCGAGAATCAACAACAGAGCTACTGTAGATAACAAGAGATCCTAGAGATACGACACCAATGACATCTAATACTTATCAGCCACCAAGTTCCAGCCAATCAAGGGGGATCCCATCAAGAGAATTCCGAAATGGACAACGAAATGACGTAAATTATCAACAAAGAAACATGAATGGGTCATCAGTTCCCAATTGCAATCATTGCAGGAAGAAGGATCATACCATGAGTGAGTGCTGGACTCGAACCTTGTGCATGTATTGTGGCATCGCTAGCGAGGCCACCTTTTTGAAGATTATCTGGCCCATAATCTCTGTCTGAGGTGTAAAGAAGTAGGCCACTTGGTGGAAGATTGTCCCAATGGTAGAGGTCAAGCTACGGCACCCCGATTAACTTGTTCGTTGTGTCAGGGAGAACACTTAGGTAAAGATTGCCCACAGCGGCCTGGAAACGAAGGGGCTCTGGTATGAAAGACCTCATGTCAGAGGAAATAGCAACAGCCCAAGTAGTAGTGTATGAACATTAGGACATTAGGAATATAGAGACAGTAAGAAGCCACATGGGCCTATAGAGACTGTCCCAGTCAACCCACTAACCAAACATGCTCATGCAAATCCACAAAGCACCCTAGGGCTTGTCAAATTACAGTATCTAAAAATCCACCAACTTGGCTTAGTCAAAAATAATGATATATATATGATACCCAAACCATCCACATGCATTAATAACTAAGTAACTAAGTTATGGTCACACATGCAGTCTAACATTAATAACTACTGTAACTGAAAACCCACCAATTTGGCTTCGTCTAAATATATTATTGTTCCTCATATATATACCTAAATATATATAAATGAAGGGGTTTCTTGGGGGATCTCTACTGAGGATGATCCTGGAGAGTCACAGGTAAATCTTCGAGAAAATTTTCATCAGCCGACATCCTTTCAATTGCCACTTGTAGTAACTATTAATGAAAATCCACCAGAGCATGACTGGATTGAACACAAATCTCCAGCAACTACGGCTTGCAACCTGGAGAACCAACAAGAAGAGGATGATGATCAAGTAGAGGAAGTATTTCCAGTTTTGGCAGAAAACCATAGTAATGAGTGTAATAATCACCCACAAGAATAAGAGAATGACGACGAAGGTGAGGCTGAAGAATGGTCCTCAGGGGAAATCATTCAATATAATATCATAAAAGCTCCAGAAAAGACCCTCATTTTATGTTACAATTGTGGGTCAACCACCTATGGAGCCTATTACAGCATTTGTAGATACAGGAGCAGAAGTGAGTCTTATATCAGCCAGTTGTTTTCATTTATTGGACAAAAATAAAAGTCCTATATTACCAACCACTTACAGAGGAGTTTCTGGAATAGGAAATGTCCGGTGTTCAGTTCTCAGCGAAGCAATAATAGCCATAAGATTATCCACCAATATGTCCTGAAGCTGGGTCGTTTTATTGTAGTACCAGACCAACTGACCGAGTATGATTTGGTTTTAGGATATGACATTCTTAATCAAGAACATCTGTTGCCGGATCTGTACCACAAGGAATTAGTAATTAGACGCGGGAATTATGTACAGACGGTTGCAGTGGACAAGAGACAGGGCTTGCCCAGGGAGAAGACTTGTGCATTGGTTGAAGCTGTAAGTATCAAGCCTAAGAGGTGTATGATAGTAGAAATTGAAAGGAATGGAAGGATTCCTATAAAGCAACCTGTTGTGGTGGAGGCCTGGAAGGGGTTGCTGAAAACTATAAAAATTGAACATTCTTTAATAAATTTTTCAGGCGATAGAGCTTTATTAATATTGCAAAATGATAGTGAACTGACACAGAGGTTGAAGAAGGGAACAATCATAGGACAACTGAAAGAGGTTACTATAGAAGATCCCACTGTGAATGTAGTAAAACTAAACAATCAAGGTCCCAACGAATACTCAGAGTGGACCCCTGAAAATTTAAGAAACGCTTTTAGATTAGAAGAGGCAGATTTGACATCAGATCTAAGGGATCAAGTAATTAACTTGTTAGAGTGTTATCCCACTGTCTCGAGTTTGGGAGATTCTGATGTGGGTTGCATAATGTTATCAAACATATCGATATATTGATTTTGGACTTAGAATTTTTTCAGAAAATATGTGGAGTTTTTTATTTTTAACTAAACGAATAACATAGAGCAAATACACAGCAGGTTGGCGTACATGCTTGGCAGACCGCTCGCATCAAATGTGTGTTGCATGCGAGTGGTGCTGTACAGTTGATATATGGCAACACTCGCGCATTTAAAGCGAGCGCTTCAGCGAGTGGTCTGACATGCATGTACCCCAACCTGCTGTGCATTTACCCTATGTATTCGTTTATATAAAATATATATATATATATATATATATATATATATATATATATATATATATATATATATATATATATATATATATATCTGACCTTTGATATTAGATATGATATTGGGTATATATATATAAGCCAGTATATATATATATATATATATATATATATATATATATATATATATAATATATATATATGTATATACCATATATATATATATATATATATATATATATATATATATATATATAATATAATATATATATATATATATATATGTATGTAATATATATATATATATATATATATATATATATAATATATATATATATAATATATATATATGTATATATATATATAATATTAGGATGCTGTCTACCTAACCCCACTTTATCCTAAACCCTAAACTTGACATAATTCTAGGTAGACCGTAACCTGAACACTTATTTAAAGACACTGCTTCTTCCTATATAAATGCCTTTAAAACAAGGAAAAACCCTAGCTTGAGATGGATTCACGTTGCATGTAGCTAACAGATCTTGTTTATGTTTAAGTCAAGAATTTTCAATATTTATTTAATAAATAATCAACTCCTTATGGATGAATTCATTATATACCTTGAGGAAATTTTCCAAATGTGTCATCTTTAGGAATCTTGACCATATTTCTTTGAAGAAATCGACGAAACCTGTTAAACATTACCAATATATATATATATATATATATATATATATATATATATATATATATATATATATATATATATATATATATATATGTATATATATATATATATATATATATATATATATGCCCAATTTTTTGACATATATTAATGTAAATCAGTTGTTACGTTAAATCTAAAAAATTTACTAAAATGCACATTTATAAATTGTTATAAAATTCATTGATAATGTTAGGAAAAGACACTGTAGTTATTATTTTAAATTTCCAAATATTTACTAAATATTGATATTTTAAATTCATTCAGTAGCACTTCCTACTAGGGATGGGCGGGACTATCCGGCAACTATCCCATTATCCGGCCTATGGGCGGTTTTATTCTCGTTATCGGCGGATATCCATTGTTATCCGGTGGAATGACTTGGATGAATTACTTCCTAGTAAGTTCTTCCTGGATTGGAAATATTCAAAATAATTTGAAATTAATATATATATTATATATATATATATATATATATATATATATATATATATATATATATATATGTATATATATATATATATATATATATGTACATTTAGGCTTTCGATGTTTAGATACTGTGGCCTGTTATTTTATTCATGTTTATGTTGCACTGTACAATACATTTTATCTGAAATTTGATGGCGACACTGGTGACGCGTTTCATAAATTATATTCATTATAACAAGAAGCTTAAGAAAATTTGTGTAAAGTAAAAGAATACATTGTTGATTTCAAACTTTTCATAGAATAGATACCTTAAGTTTTTAATATAAATAACTAAGTACTGTACTAAATATATAGATTAAATAAATAATTTATTTGTGCGAGCACTTCATATGTGTGATGCCCTGCCAGTCGGCTGCAAGCCAGCACTGCTTGCCGTCTTTCTCTGCTGTTTGGATCTAACCAGTGGACGGTCATGCCCAGGTAACTTTTCTTATGGGCAGACCAGCAGTCGGCTGTGGTAGCTACTCACTGAACTTCACTGAGAACTCTGATATATATATATATATATATATATATATATATATATATATATATATATATATATATATATATATATATATATATATATATATATATATATATATACAAGAAGTTGTCTCATGAGAGTTATGTTACAGCGGTGTATCACCGTCTGGGATGTTTAAGCATGAAAATGTATGGGAATATATAGTTCGAATATTTAATTCATTGCAGAATGATGGGATGCGTTAACGTTGGTGTTTCTTGCGGCACTGTCTGGCCGCTTTACAAACGCATGCGAATGTCGAATGGGATGATATATTTTTCGGCTTCTGTCAAATGCACATAAATAATGAGGTGGGGTCTTCCTCTTGACATTATTTGTCACGGTTGTTCGTTCCGCGCAATGTGCCCATGAAACAACTAGCGTCATCCGTGGGCGTAATGGTACAAAAGCGGCGGTAATCAATATGAAATAATTAGGTTAGGCATATCAATAGTATTTAAAAATATCGATACAACACCAAAGGAATTAAATTAAAATACCTAATGCATGCCTTTAGATTACATTGATATGTACTATGTAACTTAATAAATACGGCCCATGTGAATGTGTACAACCAACAAACAGCTATCATATGGAGGTTATGTCATAACCTATAGATGCTCAAGTGCAGTGAAGCGTATAGCTTCAAGTGGTTTTGTTTAGTCAAGAGCCATCCATTTTGGAACATGCCAGCGTGACCAACCAGTACTCGCGGGAATGGCGTAACATGTTGGAGGTGTACATTACACAAAACCGAATGCTCATGGAGCTGCTGCAGGAATATGGACAAGCGTTATCCGCGCTCGACGACCGCTTGGCGAGCCACTTGGCATTCTATAGAGTTTACAGACGGTTCAGGTAGGGTGGGTAAGTTAGCCCCTCATACATGCAGGGAAAGAGGTGTAGTGTTAAGTACATTACGTCCTTCCCGAACTGGACGTTCTATACCTGCAAAATCCGCGTCCTCCTTCAGCCATTCGTTGAGTCACCGCGCTGGAATGTCGAAGGAAACCCTCTGGCGGATTCATGCTTTACGCCTGGCATGTATCCTTATAGGCGCGGCTGTGCATGGTTATACATCGTGGAGACAAATGGGATTCTGGCTGTCATTGATTGCCCTCTAATGGATGTAACGGACTTATTGGAAAATATCTTACATGAGAAAATATATTGGCCAATAACGGATGACTGTGATAAGACAGGCATCAATTGCCAAGTGGAAAAAAGCCCCGTCTAACATTCTTTCGCCATGTGAGTCTCATACTCTAGTCCGCGTTGGTGTAGGTATACTCATCAGTAGGATTATGGGCACTTAGGTTCTTAGAAATTTGGAATGATATTGCCAATTTTCCCTTGGAGCCGATCATATTAACCTCTAGGTAATTATACCTTTAAGAACCCCAGCTAGAATATATTACTATATGATGGGTGCCCATCCACCATGCCTATAATGGCCTACCAGGCCGACCTTTCGGAATGGATCCAGAAGATCTGGTCCATTTCCATAGCCTGCGCGTTCACCCGACTTACACCACTGGACTGCTTTCTGTGGGGGTATCTCAAACATACTGTGTGCTCGGTTTAATAACCCAGTAACCTCGCCCGATGACCTTGGCCGTTAGAATAACCAGCGGAATCGACCCGGCATCACTGTCATTGGTGTGCAATGAAACCTGGTAGAGTGCTGGGGCATATTCGCATGGATGGAGGAGTCTTAGAACAACATTTGTAAATACTGTATGTACAAGTTGAAGCGACCTGACATTCTTCTCCTTCTTGCATGTTGTGGATAGGATTCCTTAAGTGTAAATTTGTTATGATACTATTAACAAGCGTTATTACATTACATGTGTGATATTATAGGCTGTCACACGCCTGTTATTTCACTTCAGCACTACATTCCGTTTAAAGCTATTATTTGGTAACATTGGCCCGTTATGGGTACAAAGGTAGGCGAAGAACTGGATCCAAAAATATATAGAGGAAGAGCCCACCTCCCATTTTGCTCTTTTGGCATTTCACAGAAGCCATAATAATATATCATCCCATTCGCATTCGCATGTTTGTGCGGGTTTCCGTGATGCGATGCGCAGGTACCAGCATCGCCGCAATATAGCCCTCGCCGCGAATTCATCATCGAACTTATATTCCTACACATTTCATACCACATATCATCTGGTAGCCCGTAACCTACTTCATTGCAGAACTACCCTGTATATATATATATATATATATATATATATATATATATATATATATATATATATATATATATATATATATATATATATATATATATATATATATATATATATATATATATATATATATATATATATACCAGGGTAAAGGTATAGCACAGGACTCCACATATTTGTGAAAAAAAAAAATTCTGAAGTCCAAAATCAATATGTCGATATGTATATATAATGTGGTACAATATATAATAATATGTATGTAATAATAATAATAATAATAATAATATATAATTTAATAATATATAATATAATATACGTAAAAATATTAAAGAGTAATATATAGACCTATATATACATATCCAATGTATATTGATCTTGAACTTAAATTTTCAAAAAATATCAATGAATCCTATATATAACAGACTGCGGATATCCAGGCGGATATCGATTATCGACACAACTTCCAGCGGATATCCGATGAATTCACTATCGGCCATCCGCCTACCTCTATGCCTTTCAAAACTACTGGAAAGTGGAAAAAAAAGATGTCTGCCATTTATCTGTGTAGATTTGGTATTTCAAATAGAATACGATCGATACACAAATATCGAATATCGTTTTTAAAAGATAAAAATATATTTTTTGGTCAGACGAAAGATTCAGTTTGTCCGGTTTAGTATTTATACTGGCATCTATGGTCCAGTTAATCTGGCCACCATGACTGCCCTACTTTTTCTTTTACAGTTGTGATTCGCACAGCGTGATAAAACGAAAATAACCTATGGGGTAATTCACAGGTTTTAACTTTTTTTCTCAAGCGGAAGTTCAAATCGCCATACTCATATATATATATATATATATATATATATATAACATATATATATATACCATATATATATATATATATATATATATATATATATATATATATATATATATATATATATATATATATATATATAGAAATCACAGAATATGTGATTTCTCTATTAATATATTTTTTAGAATTCTTTGATTTAAAAAAATATGGCACTAATTTCCAATATGCTTGCTTATGAAAAAATAAAAAATCAAGCAACTGTCACTCTAAGCACAAAATATCACTATCACTGATAAACACAAAATATCAACTGATGATCATTGATGATGTTTTATTACAAGGTAATTTAAAATCATGTTTCAAATATGAGTTTTGGCGGGAAAATATATTGAATATGAGAGTCAACGATACAAAAAAAAAATAATTCATAAACACTGATATTTGTTACATACTTCTTTTTATATCTTGCCAGATTTAACAAATTTCTGGAAATAAAATTAATTTTTTAGTTTTCATTAAACTAATTCATAAGAAATAGGCTGACGTAGCCCGGTTAAAATATAAATCTCCCAAAAATTAGCACGTAGCAATGCGCCACTTATAATCATCCAATGCCCACGTTTGGCGCATGCGCCAAGGGTTGGCCACCCCTGACCTATGGGGTAATTCACAAGTTTAAGAGTAACTTTTTTTCCTAAAGAGACCAAAAAATATTTTTTATTTGTCATTACTATTTTTTTAGAATCTATGCTATGATTTTCATTAAAATCTGTTTGGAGGGACTAATTGGAAATACATAATTAAAAAAAAACATTTTCCATAGGCTTTCTTATAAAAAAAAATTAGTGGGCCTTGTGCTCGTTTTAGGACCATCCTATTTCAGGTTATGATAAGATTTGTTAAGCATACATAGATTTTCTCTGTGTATACCTAACAAAATATATTATAACCTAAACTAGAGGGCCTGAAATGAGACCTAACCTGGATGGATCAAAAATGAAAAGTCTATAGAGTTTTAACAACTTTGAGGATATAGCTAACTTTTTTTTTCTAAATTTTTATAAAAATCAGGGGTGAAGCCCCACTGCGCTACTATTATCTATAGTTTAAAAGATCTCTGTTGATTACAGCCTTCCCTTTGGTAATAGTAACACAAAAGGGGAGTCACCCCCGATTTTTATGAAAATCACAGGATATACTCCAAAAAATAATATAATGAAGAATAGTGAAAATGAAAATGGCGGTCTCTTTAGGAAAAAGTTACAGCCTCTCAAAGTTTAAATTTTCCCATAGGATTTTCTTATAAAAAAAAAAAAAAATTAAAAATCACAGGATATAGGCTACTCCAAAAAAAATAATAATGAAGCTTAAAAAAATGAAAATGATTTAAATCTTTAGGAAAAAAAGTTACAGCATCTCAAGGCTTAAAATTTTCCCAGAGGCTTTCTTATAAAAATTTACTAGGTCTTGTGCTCGTTTTAGGGCCATCCTAGTTCAGGTTATGATAAGATTTGTTAATTCTACATAGATTTTCTCTGTGTATACCTTACAAAACTTATCATAATGAACTAGAAGGCCTGAAATGAGACCTACCTTGATGAATCAAAAATGAAAAGTCTATGGGAGTTTTAACAACTTTGAGAGGCTGTAACTTTTTTTCCTAAAAAGACTGCTGATTTCCGTTTTCACTATTCTTCATTATTTTTTTTTTTAGAGTATATCCTGATTTTCATAAAAATCGGGGGTGACACCCCTCTGGGCTAATATTAACTTCCTTTTCCTCACGCTTTCTGTAGCAGCCTAATACGTTGTGTGCCATAAAATGGCGTTCGGGTTAGTTTGAGTATAGAAAAGCCTATGAGAGTTTTAACAACTTTGAAAGGCTGTAACTTTTTTTCTTAAAGACGTCAGTCATTTACGTTTTTCTTTTATTCTTCACTATTATTTTTGGTAATTCGTGCAATTACCTTTTGTTTTTTTATTTTTGTTTTAAGAGTATCCTGATTTTTATAAAAATCGGTGATGCCGGGTTCTGCTCTAATATTAAGACATTAAGAATATAGAGACAGTAAGAAGCCACATGGGCCTGTCGAGACTGTCCTAGTCAACAATTATTTCCAATAACTGCCTCTAAAACAGATTTTTATAAAAATCCACAGCATGAACTCTAAAAAAAATGGTAATGAAGAATAATTAGTTGTCGGTCTCTTTAGGAAAAAAAGTTACAAACTCTCAAAGTTGTAAAAAAAAAAACCCGGTTATAATTATTAACGAAAATTTTTTTTTTGAAAATCACAGGATATACTCTAAAAAATAATAATGAAGAATAGTGAAAAGGAAAAAATTGGCATTCTCAATAATAAAAAACTTACTGCGTATATGAAATTGTAACGTAGCCCTTCTGATAATACAAATTAGTGGGACTCGTGCTCGTTTTGGGCCATCCTAGTTCAGGTTATGATAAGATTTGTTAATTCTACATAGATTTTCTCTGTGTATACCTAACAAAACTTATCATAACTTGACTTAGAGGGAATGAGAACCTAACCTGGATCGATCAATATTGAAAAGTCTATGTGATTTTAACAACTTTGAGATGCTGAAACTTTTTTCCTAAAAGAGGAAGCGATAAATAATTTTTTTTATTCTTCATTACTATTTTTTTAAAGGTCTATGCTGTGATTTTTTATAAAATCTGTTTTAGAGGCAGTTATTAAAATAATTACAACCCACAACAAACATGCTAAATCTACACCTAGAACTTATCATCTAAAATTCATCCACAATTTGTAGTCAAAATAATAATATATATATATATATATATATATATATATATATATATATATTATATATATATATATATATATATATATATATATATATATATACATATAAATATATAATATATATATTATACAAATATACACATGCATTAAGTTATGGTCACACATGCACTCTAACATTAATAACTACTGTAACTAAAAACCCACCAATTTGGCTTCGTCTAAATATATTATATGATACCCAACCCTTCCATATACCTATCCAATCCAATATACATTACCCAATAACATAAATGGAAAATTAAGGAACAGTACTGGAGAATAAACATTAGGCACAGCACACCATCTCCTGTCCTTCCACCACACTTGTATCCAACTATGTACAGAAGTTGCTAAACCACATTGAGATAGTATTATTTAACACCAAAGTATTTATCATACAATGGTTGTAATAAGAAAGTAATAATTTATATAAATAGATAGCCTAGGCTTAATAACAATCTAGGCTTAACCGTGCTAGAACCTGAGCGGTTCGACAGAGCGCTAGACCACGGCTAGACTATGTCACAAGCCTAAAAACTAAACAGTGCTGTCAAATAAATTGTGAATGAAGGGAGTTAAATTTTGATGCCACCTTCCACAGAAGCCAAAAACTATAGCTATAAACAATATACATTGCCAGTAATTTGATTGAACTGTAGTCATCTTACCAAATCTTTACCGTATGAATATATCATGCATTAAGTACATAGAATACGACAAAAACTGAGAGGGTAAGTATAACTTTATATACTTCCATCTGTTTAATTGATTATTACATTTAATTGTTTTAGTTCTTAAATTATAAATTAAACTACATATAAAATATAATATAGAAATCATAGGGAAATTATATTTTGAAGTTATAATTAAAAAAAAAATAATACAATATTCATGTGTTTACTTTATGACGCGGAGTAATTTTTAGACATTTTACCCAATGTAGACTCATAACAGGGAAGCTATTAAAGATTTTCCTATGCTGTCCAAAGCCTTGGTGTTACTTTTTATCCTAAAATATATATATATATATATATATATATATATATATATATATATATATATATATATATATATATATATATATATATATATATATATATATATATTGTTGTTAAAAAAAAATTGATAAGGCAAAATAGGGGCTCGAGCCGACGGGGAGCAGAAGGGGGGACGATTTCCCATACCCCGTAGAGGGGCGGAGGAACCCCCATGACACCAAATACCAAAAAGCGGGGGTTTCAGAGACCCTCCCCGGAGGAAATAGTCCTACCCTGTCGTTCCCCGGAAGGCCGAGACCCCGACTCCTGCCATCTTTGCGGTTTACCCTTGGGTATTCCTTTAGTTAAAAAAATAAAATAAAAAAAATAAAACTGACGGAGTCGTAAAACGTAACAGGTCCTATATATATTTGAATCATCAAATCCTATAATAGAAAGTCTATTTATGGTCCATAAAGATACCCTGTACTATTTTTTTTGGGCTAACGAGTACCGTTCAAAAGGTCAATATCTAGACTTTCTCCTAACTTTATATACTTCCATCTGTTTAATTGATTATTACATTTAATTGTTTTAGTTCTTAAATTGTATTTTTTTTTCTTATTTAATAATTTAATATCAGTAAAGCCGTTTTCGATTTTGCATTTTTGCTTACGAAACGTAAGAAATGCTAACATTTGCGTTCGATTTTGTCAAATTTAGCACAAATTTAGGTAAATGCTCACCAAACGTTAGGAATTTCCTAAATTCTGTAAGGTTGCTCTTTCCCGTGCTTGCCGAATTTAGGAAAGTGCTTATGAAAAAATGTAAACAAACAAGATGGCGGCGTAGTAGGTCGTTTGATTTGATGAATGTTTCATTCATGAAAATAGCTTTAAATCTAATTTCTTCCAAATCGATAAACTCCATCACAATAGTTGATCAATTATTTGTAATGTAAACCATTTGTTATTTTTTTTATTTTTGTTTATTCCAAAACCACGTGCTCCATCACAACAGCTGGTCAAAATATTTGTAAACAAACGTTCGATTATGCCCGAAATTCGTGCTAAAACTGGATTAGCATTTCTTATCGAACGAAAGTAATAAATAAGTAGTAGTTCTGTGGCAATTGAGTGAAGGTGTGTTTCATTTTGCTCTCCAATTTTACTACTATAATCTGTGCATTTGCAGGTGAATTTAGTTAACAAATTAGTATTGTGTATCTAACTTTGGTTTTTAAAAATTTATATACTTAGTTTTGTGAGCATTAAGTTGTTAATTTATTTTAGTTGAGTATTGGACTAAGCCAGTATTTGATAACTTAAGTGCTTAACCCAAGGCTAGAGTAGTTAAGAGATTTACTATATACTGTGTGTTAACTGTGTTTGAAGGTTTATTTGGAAATATTAAATAGTTTTTCTGTATTTAACTACAGTCATTAACAATTGTTATATTAATTTTGTGACAATTTAAATTAAATTAAGTTTACTAGAGCCATAGGCTAAAGTTAGGTCTACTTTATAATTTATATATAGCCTAGGACATAGGGTAAGCTAGATTTAAATGTTTAAATTTTTAACTTGTTTCAAGATATTAGTTCATTTCTTTTTTTAGTGGTATTTAGTAAACTGTAGTTGGTGAAATAATAGATACTAGGTTGTAAAGTTAATAATAATTTAAAGTATGTATGATCTGTGTGATATTTTTGGGACTGTAAGAGGTTAATATGTGAATAGCTGCCCTGTTTGTGTTTTGAATGCAGAGAATGTGTTGCTAAAGTTGGAGATTTCAAGGCTGAGTGAAAATGTGGAAAATATGAATGATATGTTATTTGAGTTGAGAAAGAAGGAAAGTGTTAAGAAAAAGGTTAGTAGGGATGTCGAAGCGATGAGAGAGTGAGATACAAGGGTAGATAGGATTAGTGATTCACCTAGGCAGGAAGATCAGAGAGGGGTAATGGTAATGTTGAGTTTTTTAAACGGAAGGCTGAGGCGTTGCTAATTAGAGACTCTATATGATACGATACCTAGATAGGATTTTTTAAAACACGGATAGAAGTACACGATTGAGAGTACTTTATCCAGGTGCCAGAGTGAGTGATATCGTGGATAGGATAGATAGAGAGATTGAGTTTACAATGGATCACAGCAGCTGTATCTGCGCATAGTTCAAATGATATAGGACATGGCTTTGGAATAATTAACAGCAGAGTAGGAGGTTGATTCAGAAGATGAAACCTAGTGGGAGACGGTGCTTGATTTCTGGAATTTTACCTAGGTTAGGAGCTGGTCAGGAATTTGGAAGTGCGGCTTTAGGTGTAAATGAATCAGATAAGACTAAATGTTTCAGAAAAATTTATTAGGGTTTTGGGGATTTGTGGAGAGAAAATTTCTGGATAAAGATCTTTTTTGCAGCAGATGAGTTCACTTGAGTCGTAAAGGTCTTGTTGGGCTTTTCAGCACCAGGTTGGAGACTTGTAGGCAAAAAACTGTAGGGTAAGTTGGGGGATGGCTAAACCTGGATACAAATTTAATACGCAATGCGTAACGGCTAAATAGTGGTGATATAATTAAAACTAGTGTTACAGGCTCAAATTAAGGATGATAGCCAATAAAATAACAGCATTTCGAATATAAAAATGCTTTACACAAATGCTCATAGCCTTTAGAAATAAAAAAAAAATGAGCTGATTAGTTATACCATAAATGAGAATCTTGACATTATTTGCATTAACTGAGGCATGGTGGTTAATGGAAGAATTATATGGAGACTCCTTTTAGGAATATGAAATAGACGGTATTCACTTTATTTTTACCAGCGTAGAGGAAAGAAGGGTGGGGGTGTGGCGCTTTATATTAAAAGCAATATTTCAATCTGTATTAATGACTGACTTTAAAAACTAATCATGGATATTGAATCGGTATGGGTAGATATCCTTATGTTTAATAATCATATAGAATTAGGGCATTTATGAACCTCCGGCCAGAGTCAAGCAATTTAGGGACTCAGAAATGGTTAAAAGAAATTGAGACAGCATGCCACAGTAAAAGAAAATGGTATAGTCATAAATGGGTGATTTAATTTTCCTTGCATGTAAATGGGATTCCTTGGGTCTCTAATACGCGGGACCATAGTAGTTGTATTTTTAATTGTATTACTAGATAACTTTTTGTGCCAGATGGTCCACTGCAACCCACAGACACGATGCACTATTAGACTTATTATTAACTAACGATGAAAGCTATGGGTGGGTGCAGGTTAGAGTTGAGGGAGAATTTAGAACTGAGTGACCATAAATATAATAGATTGAATATGAATGTGTTATCTGGCCCAAATTGCAAGTTAATAAGGAAAGGATCTTAGATTTCCGAATGGTGATTTACCAAATTACGAGACATGCTTAGTATACTGACTGGGAAAAAGAGTAAAGACCAAAACTGTTTATCCATGTGGGAACATTTTAAGCAATTTTAGATGAATATTCAGGTCGTATTGTTTTAAAGATAACCATTAGGTGGCTGTGAAGAGAAAAACCTGTTTGGTGGTAATAGAGAGATAAGAGAAAAATCAATGAAAAGCGTAGCTGTTTTAAAATATTCAAGGGTAGTAATAGGGAAGAGATTTAGAAAAATTATAGGAAAAAAAATCGAAATGAACTTAAACCAGTCAATAAGGAAGGCAAAGCAGAGAGGCAGGAATATTAATTTAGGGCAGGAATAGTAATTAAAGAACCCGAAGAAGTTTTTTACTTTTATAAATTTAAAGTAAAAATAGGACAATTGGTCCAATTAAAATTTGATGAAAATTTTGTAAGTTGATAAAGGAGTTGGTCAACATTTTTCAATGCTTATTTTGTTCAGTGTTTATTGAGAAAGATTAGATAATATTTTGGAGACTAATAGTTCTGTATGCATGTAACAAATAGACTTACAGAATTCTAAATTTAGGTAAAGATATTAAACGTTTATTAGGCCATATTGATCCAGTAAAGCTGCAGGGCCTGATGAGATATAATGTTAGAATTCTGAAAGAGGGTAGTATGAGCATTGCAAAGGCACTGTATTTGATTTTTTAGCGATCTATAACATTTGGTGAGTACCAGAGTGACTGGAAAAACAGCATATGTTGCTGCCTATTAATAAGAAAAGGTAGTAAGGAAGATTTTGGGAAATTATAGGCCAGTTAGCTTAATCATGCTCTGGTGTGTAAAGGTTCTGGAAAAAAGTTACTGAAGGTCATTATAGAGAATATTTAGAAGATAACAAGGTATTGCTACGACTCCCAGCACGGTTTCAGAAAGTATAGGTCATGTCAGACAAACCTTTTTAGAATTTATGGAATACTTACTGACTGCTTTGACCGAGGAGATCCAGTTGATTTGTATATTTATTATTATTAGTAAAGCTTTTGATAAGTTCCCCACAAAAAGGCTATGATGGAAAAAGTTATTGCAATGTGGGATAGGTGGAGTGGTACATGTTGGATTATAAAGAATGGTTGCGAAATAGAAAAACAGTGTTGTAAAACTAAATGGGAATAAATCATCATGGGAAATAGTGAAAGTGGTGTCCCACAGGGTTCAGTTGCTGGGGCCACTATTGTTCCTCCTATATACAAAATGGATTTAGACCAGGGACTATAAATGCAAGGTTTCTAAGTTGCAGATGATACCTTAAGTGCCACCTCATGTTAGGAATAGTGAGGGATGCATAAAGATTCAAAATGATCTGATAAACTTCTTGTGGGCAGATAATTGGCAAATGAATTTTAATAGTAAAGTGTAAGGGTTCTTTCACCTAGGTTACTCAAATAAAAGTTTTTTTTAACTACGATATGAATGGGGATTTGGCTTGAGTCTTGGAAAAAGAAAAAGATTTAGGTGTGATTAAAGCAGTAATTTGAAAGTGCCAATCAGTGTTTGGAAGCTAGTAAATAAAGCTAATAAAGATGCGTGGGGCTTAATAAATCGCAATGATTGTTTATAAGAGCAAGGAAGTAATATATGTAAACTATATAATAGCTATGTTGGGCCAGTAATTAGAGTATTGTGCACAGTTTGGGCCCCTTATTTAAAGGGGAAGACTTAGATATGCTAGAGAGAGTGCAACGTAGAGCAAACAAGTGATGCATTTCGGGTTTGAGGGTAAGACATGAGGAGAGCATCTTATTGACTTTATTCATTCCTTCCAAAAACTGATCTCAGAGGGGACATGATACAAGTCTACAAAATATTTTCATCTATTGATAATACAGATACCAATAAATTCTTCATGGGAGACCAGGGGCACAGTAAGAAATTTAAGAAGGCATGCCATCTTGTTATTAGTAATAGGGTGCATCAGTAATAGGGTTGTTAAATTTTTGGAATAGTCTGCCAGAGGAGGTGTTTGAGTGTGACTCGATTAGCAACATTAAGGAAAGGGTAGATTCGTTTAGGTGGATGGGTGGGAATCATATAGCTATATTTGACGAAGCAAAATTGGCGGGTTTTTAGTTGTGATATAGTTATAGTTAGATGGCATGTGTGCCATAACTAGTTATTAATGCATATGGATGGTTTGGGTATCATGTATTTATATATCATAGTTTTGACTAAGCCAAATGGTGGATTTTTAGTCACAACAAATTGACAAGCCCTGGGTGCTTGTGGATTTGCATGAGCATGTCTTAGATATGTGGTTGACTGGGACAGTCTCGAGGAGGCCATGTGGCTTTTTACTGTCTCTATTATTCTTGTATTCTTTATATCTTTATAAATATATATATATATAATAATATATATATTATATATATATATATATACTATATATATATATATATATATCTATATATATATATATATATACTATATATAATATATATATATATATACAGGTATAGCTATATATATAATATAATATATATAATTATAATATATATATAATATATATAATATAATATATATATATATAATATAAATATATATAAGTATATATACTCATATATGTATTTTTCCTAAATGTATCGGGTATCGGTATCGCTTTATGCATTTTTCTATAGGGCATCGGTATCGGCTATCGTATCGGTAAATTTTGTGAGTAGTAGTATCGGTATCTGTACGGTAAAAATTTGCCGATACCTTTAACCGATACCACACATTAGTCTTTAAATTGACTTTTGATATATATATATATATATAATATCTATTATAACATATATATATATATATCATATATATATATATATATATATTATATATATATATATATATAATATAATATATATATATTTCAAGTACCATGTCCCTCATTGCTGAAGGGTTGTTGTTTGTAGTTGAAAGGTTTTGAGCTTATCAACACCATTCACGGAAAGCTAGATTTGATAGAGTTTTTCAGCACATTGCTATCAGATGAAGAGAATTTAAAAATTTCTTCAATGACTCGATGAATTCGAGAAGGGTAGCTTCACCCTTTCTATAAATTAAAATTTAAAATTTTTTTTTTTTTATTTTGCAACTTTAATATATATATATATATATATATATATATATATATATATATATTAGATATTATAATATATATATATGATATATATATAATATATATGTATTATATATATATAATATATATATATAATAATATATATAATATATATATATATTATCCCGCAATTTGTCTGATAGTTTCCCTATCTATCTGACCTACTGTATGTTTTATAGTCGGTTTTTGTTTCTATTTGTGCTTACAAACGTTAAGAAATGGCTCAGGTTGCGTTCGTTTTTGTTAAACCGCAAAATCGCAAAAAAAAATGCTCACCAAACGTAGGAATTTCCTTAATTCTACTAAGGTTGATTTTCCTGTGATTGCTGAATTTAGCACGTTTTACGAAAAATGTGCAAACCAAAAAAATGACGGCGTGCTAGGCCCGTTTGAATTGATGAATATCTCATTCAATAAAATCAGCTTTAAATCTAATTTCTTTCCAAATCGGATAAACTCCATCACAATAGTGATCAATTTTTTGTTAATTAAAACTATTGTTATTAGTTTTATTTCTGCTTATCCGAAATCGACGAGCTCCATCACAACAACTGATTTCAATCGTTTGCAAAACAAAAGTAAACCACCTCGCAAAAAATTGTGTTCGTTTTTGCACGAAATCAGGCAATTTAGTTACAGGGCACAATCAGGAGTTCCAAAGAAGTCTTATGGATATTAAGTGTAGGTGTAAGTGTTTTTATATATATATAAAGATTCAAATTTTTAAGTTCTTCACCTTAAGAAGGCATTTTGAAGAATGGAGAAATTTTTGGAAGAATGGAGAATTTTTGAAGAGATATACGGTGCCTATTGAGTTAAGTGATCTCTGACAGCTAAATTTCTCTGGTTGAGAGTTGGGAGATTAGTTCGCAAAAGGAAGATGCCCATTGGCCTGTTGAAGGCTTGATCTTATAGTTGTATGAAAAGTTTGCCTACGAATAGTCGATGTTTACAGTTGGCACATTTATATTTTGTAAACTTATGTGTGACCTCAAGTTCAATGGGATGCTTTCTTTAATCTTAAAAAAACTGCCAATTGAGTTGTTGTTAATAAAAGAATAACGAAACTTGCATTGTGGGAAAGTTCTTTGTTTAAGAGATATTCTATCTGAAAGTGAAGATCACCTTGGAAAGGGTCCTTTGGTAGGGAAAGCGGCATAAACAGGTAGTTTAGTAACATCATTTGCCAGTAGTTTTAAGGCGACAAGTGTTATCGAGACACGAGATAAAACAGTTATTCAAAAAGGTTTGAGGGATAAAGATTAAAGCTATAAAATTTACGGCGAAAAGGTGATTTTTCATGGAAAAACTTTCAATCAGAACAAATAAATGACAAAGGCTTGTGTATGCGGGACTTTAGACCTGCAATTTTATGATTAAAGGGAGAAAGAAATACAGAAATTAGTTCAAGTAAAGTATTAGTGGCTTGAGATAAATAGAAGTAGCAAGTCCACTATTATTTTACAATGGGACTAATTCTTTAGTTCTATATCCTTTAATCATAATTGTAATAATACGAGGCGTTTGCATATAGAATGAATTTTAGTATTTTCTTTGCATTTAAGGTAGACTCTTCTTTATTTTTGTCATGTCATTTGTGGTTACGCTCTATAAAGAAATGGTTGACACTCTTTTAGTAGTAATTTCTGTTCAGGGTTCACACTTTCTGGAAAGTCGGGGGACAAAAATCAGTTCAGGGAAAGGTCCAAGGAAAGCGTTTAAGATATGCTGAAGTCAGGAAAATTCCAAAAAAGTCGGGGAAATTTAAATTTCAAAACATATGAAGAATTATCCATGGACAAGTTTACATATTTTTGATTATATTTTTTTTTCCTTACTGGATTAATTGTGTAATGAGAGATGTATTTGATGTGAATGAAAAGGATGGGCGGGGAAATGACATCCCATAAATCTACTTCTATCCTTTTTTCTTTTTATTTTTTAGTTCACTATTACCTACTATTCTTCCTATTTCTGTCCGTAGAGGTTGTTCCAAGTTCATCCTTCCGATTGAAGGTGATTTGTGTATGGATGTGTTTTAGACTGTATGACTTAAGACTTAATATGTTTATATCTTTTTCTTTTTAGGGATTTATACTTTTTGAGGTTTTTTTTTTTTTGAGGTTTGACAAAGTGATTTTTTTTGAGATTTGACGAAGTGATTTTGGATTTTTGTGCAGTTGACAGCCGAAAATCTATCAACACCAAACCATTACAAAATGTTTCTGTTCAAACCAAAGATGTATTTCTAAAATGCAAACTGGCTTTTTTTAAAATGCCTTCCTTAGAAGGTGAATCATTTTTACGAAAGTTCCAGAACGTTCAGACCCACTTGGTCCATTCCTTTTCACAAATTTACAATGTCTCGTACTAAATATATGAAAAGATTTCTTTAAGTCCAGTAAAATGCCTGCTACAACAACTAATCTTTTTGTTATTAGAATTACATGACAAAGACAATTTGCGTTGATGTAAAATGTATTAATCTGATTTCAAACCAAAAAAAACCTTCTCAAAGAAAGTTCACTTCGAAATGAAAATAATATCCAAATTCAAACTTGAATTCCAGATTGTGCTAATCAAAATGACAGAAAAGATTATTGAAAGATGTCCTCTGAAGTACAAGCCTGTCCAAAGGCTCTCTCATCATTGGATCCTAGAGTATAATTTTTTCATCAGCCAGAACAATGGAAACAAAAGATTTGCTTTATTGCTAGAGACATTGTACACCAATACCGAATCACAGATTCTGTTGCTGATAAAGCAAAAGCACAATGTACTCTACTTTGCAGTGAAGCTCATTCTTACCCTTGAATTAAAAATTCAAAATATTTTGGATGGTGGACTGTCCTTATAAGAGACTTGATGAATTTTTTCTTCTATAGTACCGGAGAATCAATGTTATGCGGAATTGTGGCAAAATTATTAAATTAGGACTTGATGATTTCCCATGGAAAGCGACAGGTGAAGGAGGGTTTTCTGATAAATAAAGCAATTTAGTTTATAGAATCTGAAAAAAACAGTAGGTCTGATTTCTCGAAGAACAGTGCACAATACTATAAGATCTCATGAAAGTATTCATAAAGTTCCTATCACTCAAAAAATGTTGCAAATGTAAGAGCTACCCATAAGAGGATATTTGAAGAACATCTCAAAGAAAAAAAAAAGGAAATTATTCAATAACAGATCTATAAACTTTGAAGTGCCGAGTCTGAGCTTAATACCTTAGCTTTAACAAAAACAAAACCATATTTATATCAAAAACTTCTTGATTTATTGAAAAGAAAAAGCGAAACAATATTCTCCCCATTTAAAACTTGGAGATCACAGTGGACGTTATTTACCTAGGCTCTAAATGTTAGCATTTAAGATTTATTTTCTTTTTGTATAATTAAAACTTGCTTACTTTTTTTGGAAAAAATAAAATGAAAAAAGTGCGTTGCGAGTATATGGGGAAGGTATAGGTCTACTGAAAAAAAAAAATTTAAATTCATCCATGATGATATGAACCAATTTTTAAAGTAAATTTTCAATAATTTAATGTATGGACTGAGTAAATAGGCTGGCAATAATGATTAATAGATATTTTATACGCAAAAAATAACGAACACGGCTGGTCAGGAAAAATTTGCGAATTTGGTCAGGGATAGTCAGTGAATTTAAATTTAAATCGACCGTTCGTGCTAGGCTTACTTTTTGTTTTTAAACAATTGAAATCGCTGTTGTGATGGAGTACGTGGTTTTTGAATAAACAGAAATAAAAAAATAACAATGATTTACATTACAAATAATGGATCAACTATTGTGATGGAGTTTATCCATTTGGAAGAAATTGGATTTAAAAAGCTGGTTTTATTAAATGAAACATTCACCAATTCAGACACCAAGCGCCATCTTGTTTGTTTACATTTTTTGTAAAAAACTGCCTATAAAATTCGTTCAAGCACGGGAAATAGCACTTTACAAAATTAAGGAATCCCTTACGTTGTGAGCATTCTGCAGTTTTTTCGGAAGTTTGACAAAAAAAACGAACGAAAACATCGACCATTTCTTACGTTTCGTAAGCACAAATACAGAAAAGAAAACGACTATATATAATATATATATGATATATTATATATATATATATATATATAAATAATCATATAATATATATATATAATTTTTAGAATTATTTATTTTTTAATAAAGCGTGATGAATCTTAATTGCTCGGAGCGGTTATGTCCTGGGCATCGCTTTGCAGTGGTAGAGAATAGTATGGTGTCATTAAAACAGTGCTTCGATATTATATACTATTATTATATATTATATATAATATATATAATATATATTATATATTTATATATATAATATATATATATATATATATATATATGATATATATATATATATATATATAGTATATATATTAGGCCATATTTATAGGAGTAAAAGTATCGGTATCGGGTATCGGCAAAATTTTCGGTATCGGTATCGGCATCGGTATCGGTAGTGAAAAAATTGTGAGTACTTGTATCGGTATCGGTATCGGACGAAAATTTGGGTATCGGTGCAACACTAATATATATATATATTATATATATTATATATATATATATATATAATATAATCAGGCCCGTAACAGGATTTTTTTTCGGGGGGGGGGATGGCTGCGACTTTCGCAGTTGGTTAACATTCAATGAAGTAAATCTATATATATCATATTATATATTATTAATTTAATAATATATACTAATATATTATTTATATATATATATAATATATATATATATAGTTTATAATAATAATCATAGCATATAATTACTCATAAGGAAAACTTACCAGTCGTTTTATTAAAAAGGTCAATTTCAAGTTTTCTTGGCTTTTTGACTGAGTGATTTCAAACATATATATTTCATTGCTGACATTCATGTGTGTGGAGATTCGATGAATTGACCAGTGAAGCAAAAGACGCTGTTAAATGCGATGACTCTCCACACTAATTCCGTAAATCGTGGTCAGACCCTTAATGTTGAAAAGGTTTTTTCTACTGTTGCGGTGGATACAGGCAATGTACTGCCGTAAGTATGTCAGGAGAGTAGCAATGTTGGAAACCTCCTCTTGTCACACTTTGCCAAACCGATCGCCAGTTTTTTTAGGTTTTTATTTTTAACAGCCATTTACGCTGCCAGGGACACCACTCTCCCTTTTAGTATATCCTCGTGAGGGTCTGGAGGGTGCGTCGTTCATTAAAAGAAGGAGCTTTTTTTAATAAGCCTTATAAGTACATTCACTTTTTCTGTAAAATATTCACTGAAGTGAAAAATGATAGTGGTTCCCAATGCGAAGAGAAAATCATTATCAGTCAAAGTAAGCAAATCAAATTTCAGATCAGTAAACGGAATAAAAACTGAGATGGCGAGGGGTAATATGAATTCTGGAAAAGCACCCGGATCGAATCTGAACCGATGGCACATTACAAAACCTTCTTCTCGCGAACGCCGAAGCCGCTTGGAAAGTGTTAGATTCTACCTAAGATGCTCGCATACATTTTTAAGCTGTTGTGAATATCTTTAAACTTCCTGCCGATCTGCATTTTTGTCTATCCTTTTTTGAGAAAATTGAATAATGTCTATTCACTAAGTTTTTGCAACTGTCAACAGCCCAATGGAACACCTCTGTAAATATTTTGACAAGGTGAGTTTATTGCCAAGAAATTATTTTAAAACGCTATAAATTATTATAAATTCAAATACTACTGGATTGAACATTTACAACGAAGTTAGCTTTCTGTGTTATAAATTCACCAAGCCATTCTTTATTTCTTCCAATGACGCAAGTATTGGCTCAAGAGTCTCTTTAAAAGGAAAACGTTTCATGCCGTTCACACCAATCTGGTCTCGACACATCTTTTTACCTCTTGTTATTTTGTTACAAGAAACTCTTTTTTTTATATCTTCCAGAAGTTTTGTGCACTTCGGGCTCGATCGAAAAAAGTGCATATTAAGATGAATCCTAAGCGTTCGAAGGTCCTGAATTTTAGAAGAGTCTGAGAGCTAGATTTACACAATGCAATGTGTGCAACAACGTTGTTATAAGGCTTAGGGATACGCATTCGAATAACGAGATGCACTCCTCGGGATTCGGCCTCTCATGGGGAGGCTCCATATATCCCTTGCGCCTCTTAACTTTTCGAGTTGTTTTAAACCACATAGACCCGAGTCCTCTCAACATTTACATTTTGCCAATGTTTTCCTATTATATCATAAAACCGGAGAACAAATGGTTAAAAAAAGATTCTTTCTCTAAGAAAAGGAGTATCACCACCCATCACCACCAATCGCGTACGTATAAACACCAAAGTGAAAACTGTTAGAAAGTGTTTTAAATATCCTTTGTTTCATCAGCTAATACTTGAAAAAAGTTGTTTTAAAATTAACTTCTTCCATAATTTTTCCCTTGTAAAAGCGGACTAAAATGGCTGTATGATTTCATTCTGTATCACGGACTCGTATATATTGATTTTTTGGACGAGTAGAAGTAAGATGGGTTCTTCAAACCCTGGCACATCCATTTGCTCGAAAACCTAGAAGGCTTTAAAATTCCGTCATTTTCAGCTCGAGTTGATAATTCAATACGTCCAGAGTCACTTGAGCCAATTAATGCAAGACCTTGCTGGGCACATAAACGTATAGTTTCAGATTATTTGTACACAGTTTTTCTATATTTTTCCTTCACATTTTTCTTATTGAGGTGTTCAAGGCTGGTATTTTTGGGTTTTTTATAATTTTTGCTTTCGTTTTTCTGAATAAGCGCTTCAATATATACTACTTGTATATATATATATATATATATATTATATTATATATATATATATTATATATATGATTATAATATATTAATATGAATAATATATATATATATATATATTTATAATATATATAATATTTGTAGTTTGTTTTCTGCGGAAAAAATACTGTCGATAATTTCGGGGGGCTGCAGCCCCCTCAGCCCCCCCTGGCTACGCGAATTTAATATATTAATAGTATATATATATTTTATATATACTATATAGATATATCTTATATAATTAATATTATATATTAATATATATATATATATATATATAATATATATATTATATATATATATATATTTTATATTTATATATATCAAAAAATATGCTAAGAGTATTTTCATTAACAAAGGGTATTTTAATAAATTTAACTGTTGTTAACTTAGATTATAAAAGTACTCCATTTTTATACAGAATTTTCTTTTTATCTATAGAAAAGAACTTTAAATGGCATACTATTTTAAATTTAAATTTAAATTCCCCTTTTAAATAATTAAATATCAAATTTTATTTAATTATGGATTAATTTTATTTAAGATTCAATTTTTTAAAATTCTATTTATGAATTAGACCCTTTGAATAGCATGATCAAAATTTCCTGACATCCAGCCTACGTCAACACGAATAATGAAAATAAACTGAAAAAAACTAACACAAAAGAAAATACGCTTGAACCATTTAACGCAAACTAAATGAAATGGGAACTAATAATAGAAAGACAACCAACTCCAACGGAGAACGTAGTCGTATGGACGCCAGCATCTGAGAAAGCATCAGTCAGTGTCCATACACGTACGGTAAGAGGAGAGAGAGATGAGAGAGGAGGAGAGAGAGAGAGGAGAGAGGAAGAGAGAGGAGAGAGAAGAGAGAGGAGAGAGAGAGAGAGAGAGAGAGAGGAGAGAGAGAAGAAGAGAGAGAGGAGAGAAGAGAGAGAGGAGAGAGAGCGGAGAGAGAGAGAGAGAGAGGAGAGAGAGAGGAGGAGAGAGGAGAGACGAGGAGAGAGAGAGGAACATGCACACGCGCAGTGTACAGCTGAAGGACAAGTCCTTCGATTCCCAGCATAACCGTGAAGTTTCTGTTTTGTTTCTGGCTGTTCCATCTGTTTTTGCTATTTTGCATCTGCCTGTTCCATCTGTTTTTGCTGTTTTGCATTTGTCTGTTCCATCTGTTTTTGCTGTTTTGCATATGTCTGTTCCATCTGTTTTTGAAGTTTAGCCGGAGATTTAGAGTATATAAATAAGCTTTGTATAGGACATTTTTCCACAATATGGGCGTTTTCAAATTCATATTTTAATTTTTACTTACCCTAAGTTAATATATTATATATATATATATATATATAAATATAATAATATAGTATGATATATATAATATATATTAATATATACTTATATATATTATTATATATATAGATATATATATATATATATTATATATATATAATATATATATAATATATATAATAGAGTGTCGGATATCTGATTATTAAAAATACACGTTCAAGTGGTTAATAACTATATATATATAATATATTATATATTATATATTATATATTATATATATATATTATTATATATATATTTTATTTATAGTATATATATATTACTATATATACAAGGTGGCACCGTTAATTGAGGAAAGTTAAACGCGTTAATGTCTAATCGTTAACAAAAGTAATTACATCGACGTTAATCATTTAAAGCGTTTCTATCGGTAAAGATGTAGCGCGAAAGTTAACAGTTAATTCGTTAACGTTAACCGTCTTCACAATAGTAGGAATAGTAATAATTATTTTTATTTTCTACTTTATTATATAATATCCCAACATATAATAATGATAATAAGCTTATCAGACAAATTAATTAGGCTTTGACCTATAGAGATGCTTTATTGCCGTCTTGCCGACAGAATACGTTCCAAAAGCCGTAAATACCTTATAATTGATAACTCCTCAATACCGGGTTGTCCGATAAAAGAATATGTTCCCGTTTCAATGCTTATTATAACAGCATAATATACAATATTCCACTATCAATATCATACTTCAAAGTGAGAGAGTAAGTTGCATAGTTTCGAATATGCACTTGCGCCAGAACGATTTCCTGATAGGTCGACATACGCGCATGCGCGCATTCAGTGTGTCTTCTTAGTGCGTGCGCGACATACTGACAATGGCGAGTCCTGAGCGTAAAGCTTTCTGTAGTCCTACAATTTGCTTAAGTCTGATCTGTAATTACATATCAACGTGCCGTCATCGTTTACTGGTTCAATTTGACCCTCCACTTATGGCAAAAACATTCGGGCGAATGGATGGCAATTGAAAACTAATGATGTCTTTAAAGGCAAAAAGTACAGACGGCCCAAATGACGTCAGGATGTGGTCGTATCAGGCCTCGTTCCTTATAGTCCTAAGAAAATCGCATTCGGAGAACGCAAGGTCACGAACCTGAAGTGCCACAAAACTCGGTGTGGAAGTGTTAAGAACGCGTTTACACAGCGTGCATGCCGTTTCAGTTGTACATGCTTGAAAGGCCACGACTATTTGCTCCTACGTTTACTTTTTGCCTGTGCAGTGTTAAGTCGAGACGATGACCTTCTAGCTCGCTGTAGTGCTTAGCGATGAGTTCACCTTTCATCCTCAGGGGTAAGGTAATGCCATAATTTCGTATCGGGGTCTGAAAATCCGCCATGAACCTTGTAGAACACGAGTGATTCCCCAAAGCGTTAACTTTTTCTGCGCCATATCCGACGCCAGGCTATGGACCTTTTCTTTGTCGCAGAAGCAACCGTAAATCAGAGGTCGCACTATCTCAGATATGTACAACAAATTGCTCTTTCCACAATTTAAGGATGAAAACGGTAAACCCTTTATACGCCAGCAAGATGAGCCCCTTCCACATGAGTCAGAATAGTTGCAGCGTGGAGTTGAACGAACTTACTCCCAGATCGTACTGGCGTTGGTCATCAATGGTCCAGACGACAGACTCATATATATCTGGCCCCCAGAGTCCCCGGACTTAACCGCCATGCGATTGATCTCCTATGGGCTCTGGCCAGTTTTCGCGAGTGAAAACGCAGAATTGAACATTTGCCGTTCTCCATTACTCCGGAGTTGATTACAATGTTGGGAGGACTTGGAATTATCGGTGAATGTGATCCCCTATAACGCAAGGGCACATATTGAACATAGTAGGAAAATCACTGATTCAAGGCCTTCACTTTGATGTATGATATGCTGTTGTATTGTATATACGACTGTTATAAAAGCATTGAAACTGGGACATTCTTTTCCGGACACCCGAGTAGTATATTATTGTAAAAATAATAGGATATGTCAACTTAGAATTTGATACAAATTGTATATTTTTATAAATTAACGCTTATGAGGCCTAGTTCTTATATTTTTCACTAGTCGCAAAAGAAGCAAGTTCAAGTAACTAACGAAAAAAGTTAATGACTCATTGAACTGGCAACATCACTATCGTCTCTTTTTTCTTCAGCAAACATAAGGAAATCAGAATACAGCAAAAAGAAACACGTCAAACTTTCTCTAAAACGGTGATATAACCCGTGTAAGAATAACGACATTTTGATGCCATCGAGAGGAGCGTTTAGAAACTTTGAGCAAAAAAAAAGTTTGTAACGAAAGAATCTTCAATATCAATTTAAAATCTCTAAGAAAATATTTTATAAAACTCGTAAATTAAGGTACGATAACGATGTAGGGAAAATTTAACTCGTTAAATAGTCCGTACTTCTTTTCGAAATTAACGAACGCGTTAAAAGTTAACGAAAAAAATTAACGACGTTAATTACGGATTAACGCTTTAAACGCGTTAATGCCCACCTTTTGTATTATATATATATATATATATATATATATATATATATATATATATATATATATATATTATTAAATATATTATATATATATATATTAATATATATAATATATAATATATATATATACTATTATATATATACTATATAAAATATATATTATATATATATATATATAGTATATATAAATTATATATAATATATAGTATATATATATATATATTATATATATAATATAATATATATATATATATAATATATATATTATATATTTTATATTATATATTAGTATATATATATATATATATATGTAAACAGATATGTAATGCATAAGAAAATGAAACCACAATGGGGGATGCTTTTTGAATTATTATTCAATTGAGTAGAGATAAACTGCGTTTATCAAAACTTGATGATTAATATTATTATTATTATTACGTAATTAGTGTACATGTTGCAATGAATCAAGGTGATAGCATTCTCAGTGTATCTTCATGAATTTTCTGCGCTCTTGCAGACCTTGAAAATGGCCCAGCCCGTGAGTGGTGGTAAGTATATATTATATTATATTAGATATATATATATAGTATGAATTATTATATATATATATATATTATATATATATATATATATTATATATATTTATTATTATATATATATATAATAAGTAATATAGTAAGATATTATAGATTATACTATATAATATAGTATATAATATAAATAATATTATATATATATATAGTATAATATATATATATATAGATATATATATTAGATATATATATATATTATATATATAATATATATATTCTATATATATATATACTACTACTATATATATGTATATATATCGCGAGTCTCCTCCTACAGACTACCAGTATCTACGGACATAATGGGGGTTCTCTTAAGTGTCGACGGAAACTCAAGCTCACTTTCTCCTTTGGTAGCATCAGCTAATCTCGTAATTAACCATACTAACTTACTTACTGATACTATCAAAGAACCGGACGGTTAGAGTAAATGTAGAAAGATGGGAGTAAAGAGATTGCCTTACAGGGACAATAAGTGTCTCCAATCCCAATGTGACCCAGCCTAATTACAGAAAGAAAGATATACATCTAAATTTAAAGTTATTGTAATTAGAAGAATCCCAAGTTACTAAGAATACAGAAGAAAGTTTATAGATATTTTACATCTAAATATGTTGTGTATTAAGGTGTGATAATTTCGTACAGGGATATTTTTAGTACTTTTATCTCTCCACCAAACAATCAAAACAAGGGTATCTTTGACCCCATAAAAAAAAGAAACCTCATCAGGAGAAAAATTTGAGGAGAGGTTGTGGTAGATATGTTATGTTTTGTATAGTAATGATTTAGTTTCATGCTAACAGCTGATGGTAAGTTGAAACTTTTGAATGATAGTTACTTTGTTACTTTTGGGTCAATAATGAGCTTCAAATATAACTTGAAACAATAGATCAATAAATCATGGATGGGTAAGAGGGGAGGGGTGAGTAGTTTGTGTTTCTGCTTTACTGCTTTACTGCTTTCCTGTTTTGCTGTTTTGCTGCTTTAGGGTCAATAAACCTTTACACTTTACTATGATATTTTATTCAAAGAACCTATTTTATGTTATTTTTATACAAAATGATACCGAAATACGACTTAAAGCAATAGATTAATAGATCATGGATAGATTGGAGGGGTGGATGAGTGGCTTACGTTACTGCTTTAGGGCTAATAAACTTTTACACTTTATTATGATATTTTATTGAAAGAACTTATTTTATGATATGTTTATACAAAATGATGCCCAAAATGTGACTTAATGTAATAGATCAATAGATCAATAGATCAATAGATCATAGATGGGTGGGAAGGGTGGGTAGGTGGTTTGCGTTATTGCTTTATTGCTTTTCTGCTTTAGGGTAAAAAAACTATTACACTTTACTATGATATTTTATTAAAAGAACTCATTTTTTAGTTATATTTATACAAAATGATACCAAAGTATGACTTAAGGCTATAGATCAATAGATCATGGATGGTTGGTAGGGGTGGGGTGAGTGATTTGCGTTACTGCTTTACAGCTTTACTACTTTACAACTTTACTGCTTTACTGCTTTATTGCTTTATGGTCAAGAAATTATTACACTTTACTACGCTATTTTATTCATAGAAATTATTTTTATGCTATGTTATACAAAAAAGATACCAAAATATGACTTAAAGCAATAGATCAATAGTTAATGAGTGAGTTGGAGGGTGGGGTGGGTTGTTTGCGTTACTGATTTACTGCTTTAGAGTCAATAAAACGCAATTTTTTAAGTTCTAAACTTAAATATAATAATTTTTTTTAGAAATACCAAAATGTTTAAAATTTTTTAAAACAAATAAATAAAAGTAATTATATATATATATATATTATATATATATTATTTACATATTTACCATTAAATTATAAATATTATATATATTATATATATATATCTATAGCTATTTTATATTTTCCTGTTGTTACTAATAATGCATTGATGTATATAGTTTTCTAATATATGTTTTAGTTTGTATAGTATATATATATAGAATATATATATTATTATATATATATATTATAATATATATATATATATATACTATATATTATATATATATATATATATACATACATACATACATACATACATACATACATACATACATACATAGCATACATAGCATACGTAACAAACATAACATGCATACATACATACATACATACTTACTTAAGTTAGACATCCAACTGACCATACATTACAATACATAATACTACCTACATACATATAGCATACATACAATAGTTAGTTTCTTGATAATTGTCTCAAATATTCGTTTAGACATTTTGTATCCGTTAATATATATATTACTAAATCTATGAAATTTTAAAAAAACAAAAATTAAAACTAATTCAAATATTAAATGAAAAATATTTATATAGATTTCTATATAAATTAAAATAATATACTATAATTAAATTCTTAAACAAAATAAATTTTATCACATAAAGTAAAGATAAATAAAGATTAAATGAAGCATAATTAGAATTGAAATAAGTAAAAAATTTAAACAAAGTATAAATGCAAAACTGAACTAATAAAAAATAAAAAATAGGCAAACAAGATATACATGTTTCAGAATTAGAAAGCAATATTATTAGTTGCGTTTATAAAAGAAAATGAGATTTGAAAATGCAAAGTCCTCATCAACCTTTAGATTAGAAAACGGGTTATCTAATGGTGAAGCAATACATCATGACGACCGTACATGTTTGACAGTAATCAGTCATCCGTGAAACAGTAAGGTGTGTATTAGTTAAGTTATGACAAATGTATTAAGATACCTGTAATGAGAGACAAGCTTGTGCTATTATGGTCTACATAACAGATATTTGTATTGTTATAACATTCCTATAATATATATATTATATATTATTATATATTAATATATATTATATATAATATATAATATATATATATATATATAATATATACATATACGTATATATATATATAATATTAGATATATAGAATAATTATATATATATATATATATAATATATTAATATATTATTATATAATATTATAATATATATATATATATATATATATAGATATATAATATATATATATTACTATATAGATATATATGTATTGAGTTGGGACATTAATCTAATCGGCCATTCGGAAATCGGCAGGAATCGGCTGTTTTTCACGGAATCGTAATCGGGAATCGGAATCGCGCAAAATTTACCGATCTTTCGACCGATTCTTGTATACCATCTTGAATAATTTATTCAATACTTTATCAAAGAGAAATAATTTCCGAAGTTCTGCCGTATTGATTTAATTCAGTTCTTGCCTGAAATCTATTTAATTAAAGAAACTGGGATGAGCGGCGCATCTTTACGTAGAGCTAAGATATCATGTTAAGGATTTTCAGACAGCAGACATTTTGGCAATGTTCGGTTTAGTCAGTTGTATAGTTTCCACTGTGCTTCACTTACGAGTTCCGGGTATATACCGTTGAACGTCTAAGTGAGCAGTGAAATACTTGCCTTGTAGGAATTGGAGCTATTGAATATAATGCTATCCTTCGAGTTTTCACCTTTCACGTATCTCACACAGCATCAATAAAAGTGATTGTTTTCAAAATGTTATTGAAGAATTCAATATTCCTGCTAATAAAATTCATGTTATAGTGAGGGATAACGCACCTAATATGGCTGCAGGAGTTACACAAGCAGGATTCCAGAAATTACCTTGTTTTTTACCCTCTTTAACACTAGTTCTCAATGATGCCATATTTGAACAAAGAGACGTTAAAAAAAAATATATCCATAGCAAACAAAAATCGTAGGTCATTTTTATAATCACTCGCCCCAGCTATTCCAAGCATGAAGAATATCCAAACTAATTGAATTTACCACAGCACAGATTAATTCAGGATGTACAAAACCAGATGTAATAGCCAGTTTCATATGCTTCAAAAATTTTTGAACAAAGACCGCTCTTTTTCAAGATATTGCAGTGCATCCATTCAAAACCTGCATGCTTAGAACAATGGAAAGTTCTTGAAAAAAATTGCTCTTCAAATTTTGTTGATTGTACAAATGTATTGAGCCACAAGGAATCAATGGGCATCGGCAATAATCCCCAATATGGCAGTTTTTTATGAAAAGAGTCAGAAAAGAAAACGATTTGACGGGACTTTGGGTCTCAGTATCAGCATGAAAATCAGCTAAAAAATGGACTCACCATTACTTACTGATAAGAATCTTGTGCTTGCTACCTATCTTGATCACGCTTAAAATTACATTCCTGAGGAATGAATTATAACACATATAAGTCGAAGATATCTTAAGCAATGGTTATGTGCCGAGGTATACTGTGGTATTCAAAGCGAAAGAAAACAGTTTCCACTACTTAAAACCAATTTTTTGTCAGCATTTTTTTCATCATTTGATCAACAGTATGGGCGATAAATGTCCGATACCTGAAAGATGTAGTTTTAACTTCAGTTTCTGAAAGTTGTTCTTTCGGACATTTAAAGAGAAAAGATTGTTAAACACAGCAAAGAAACTCATTCCACAAGGAGAAAGACACATATATTGAAAAAATTGAAGATGTTCTAAAAGTAGAAATCAGCCAATATAACAAATATGAAACTTATGTAAAAAATTCAGAAAGTCCTTACAATGGTGGTCATCGAAAAGGTTTAGTTTCAGCATTTGGGTGTCCTGCCTAGAAAATACTTCAGGCTCGAATACCCTTTTTCCTGGAAAGTGACGACTCTTCAGGAATTGAGGATCAATTTATTCTCCTAAAAAAATCGGATGCACTTAGAACGGGGAGAGATAGCAAATGTATGTTTTTTGCACTCACAACTTAAGATCATGAATTGAACTACACATATATGATATTTTGCTGTCAAGATCTTGTTACTTTGTCAAATTAAAGAAGGAATTTTGTTTTTTAAACAAAAAAAGAAAAAAATTCAATTTTGTAAGTTTTTAAATATTCTTTATTTTTCAGTGGTTAAATAAATAAAAAGGTTATTAAATAATTATTTCTTTAGCAAAGAAAAATATAAGAGAAATCTTATAAATAACTTTATAGTTTTCTGCCACAACACATTCACAAACATATCTATACTATATATATATTATATATATAATATATAATACTTTATATAGATTATATATATAAATATATATTATATATATATTATATATATAGTATATATATACTATATATACGATACTAATAATATATAATACGACATATTATATATATAATATAATATATATATATAGTATATATTATACATATACAGAATATATATATGATAAATATATATATAATATATATATTTAATATAATATAAATGAATTGATCGATCGAAATCGATCGAATCGATCGCAAGTTTGACTGTATCCGGCAATCGGCAATCAGCCATCGGCTGACAATTTTGGAATAGTCCATCACTAAAAAAAAAAAAAAATCAATATAAATTTTTTTTTAATATATATAATTAATATAAATAATTATATATAATTTTTTAATATTATATTTTTATATATTATTATTATATATATATCAATATTATATATATATTATCATATATATTAATATATATAATATAATTATATATACTTATATTATATATATATCTATATAGTATATATAAATATATATATATATTATATATTAGATATATATTATTAGTATATTATATATTATATAGTAAGTATATATATATATATATATAGATACATATATATTAAAAATATATAATATTATATATATATATATATATTATATATTTATATATATATATAATATGATATATATATATATCATATATATATATTATATATATATATTTCATATTATATATATATATAATATATAATATATATATATTATATATATATATTAATATATATATATATATATATTATATATTAAATATATATTATATATAATATATATATAACATATATATATATTTATTTAATATAATATTATATATATATATATATATATTATATATAATATTATATATTTATATAATATATATAAATATATCATATATATATATATATATATATATATATGGTTAAGTATGAAATTAATTATTATTAAAAGCTGAATTCATTCCATTTTTAAGATAAAATCCATTTTATGGGTAAAACCCCATTTTGGGGTTCGGTTCCCATCTCATATGGGGACCTTGCCATTTCTGATTCCTCTGGAAACACCTATTGCCTTTCATCTTGTATCTTCATCTGCTCTTATGCGCTCTGTGCATTTCTTCTCAACCATGCAACTCTGTGATTTTCGACTGGGAACCCCCTCCTGGGAGCTCACAGATACCCTTCAAGGTTCTGAAACCCTCATAATCAATTTCTACGTCCTTATAAACATATACATTGACACCAATATTGTATTATTAAGAATATTTTTATTAAATCTGCACCGCCCTGGTTCCAGCACCGGTGTCGACACCGGCTCCGACACCTTCCCCGACTTCTCCTTACTCCTTCCTCAATCATTTTCTTCTCTTATGCCCTCTGTGCTTTTCTTCGTCTTCTGCTAAGCACTCTGTGCGTTTCTTCTTTCTTCAGGTGGGACCCACTCCGGAGGATCATCAAACGCCATTGAGGGTTCCGAAATTATCATATTCGAAATCTACAGAGTTATAAAATATACATTGATACCAATATTGTATTATTAAGACAATGTTTACTAACTCGGCACCGCACCCGCTCCTACACTGATGCCGGCAATAACTCATTTGCTCCGACACATGAGACTCTTTATTCCTTCTTCCTCATCCTTCATCATTCTTTCTTTCTCCATCTTCTTCTTCTTTTGTGCATTCCATACATTCCTTTTTTCTGGGGATTCCAATCATGGGGGTTCTCAGACACCCTTGGGGGTTCTGAAACCCTCAAAATCAAGTTCTACGGCCTTTTAAACATATGCATTTATAACAATATTGTATTATTAAACGAATGTTTACTAACTCAGCACAGCAAACAAGCAAAAACAGCTCCGGGCCGGCTCCGGCTCCGGCTTCAACTCCTTCTCCTTCTCCTTCTCTGACTCCTTCTCTGACTACAACTCCGAATCCTTTCTCCATCTTCCTCCTGCTGGTGGGAGGGAGGATATAGAATTTATTTGTACATTTCGGGACCCCACGCTCTCCTAATGGGGGTAAGGGGTCTGTATATATATATATAATATATATATATATATATATAATATATATATATTAGATATAATATACTTATATATATATATATATATACTATATATAATACTATATGATATATATATATATCATATATGATATATATTACTAATATATATATCTTAATATATAATTCAGGGATGGCAATTTTCGTGATTTTTTTGATTTTTTTAAAAAAAATCAATTAAAAATTTTTTTATTTTTGATTTGATTTTTGATTTGATTAGTCACGCGAAATATAATTTGCAATTTACAAATTATATACGTGACGTTACGAATCTGAAAAAATAGAAAAAATCAAAAAAATCAAAAAAAATCACAAATTGATTTTTTTTAAAAAAAATCAAAAAAATCACAAAAATTGCCATCCCTGAATTATATATTAATATAATTATTTTTATTTATTTATTTTCGCGGTGATTTGACTTACTTTTACGGGTCAGCACACCCCCAGTTGCTAGAGACTTTGCTAGGTGTGGTGCGGTGCGGTACTGTGTGGTGAGGGGTGATGGCGCATCCGGTGCGGCAGTAGTAACACAGGGATTCCGGACAACGGTCCATATTTGTACGACCCTGCCCTTGACTGACCTTGACCTTTTTGAGCAATTCACTCACCCGTCTTGACCCTTTTGGTCTTTTACCTTTTGGCCTTGACCTTTTTTTCGGCCACCCCTTTGGTCTTCCATGGGCCCAGGTATTTTTTGGCAACCTCTAATTTTTTTTGGCAACCCTAATTTTTTGGCAACCCTAATTTTTAGCAACCCTTCGAAGAAGGGTTGCGCCAAACGGTTGCGTCAGCAACCGTTGTACATACCCCACCCTAATTTTTTCGGCTATGGGTCAATTTTTGCCCACGGTAATTTTTTAGCTTCATTTGGTCTTCCATGGGTGATGTCTTAACCTTGTTGTTTCGAATCCGCAGCACCCGCGTTCCCGCCCGCCCTACGCGCACCCGCCCGCCTGAACCGTTGGTTCAAATCCAGCCCAAAATAAAAGGTATCTTCATAGCCCGAACGTGTATGTGAGCGTATGTCAACCGGAGTATCCCGGGTTTCCGATCCTTCAAGTACTAATTACCAGAGAACTACACATCCCTAATGGTGACGTGAACCTCTGTATGTTAAGGTTTCATACCTTCATCATACAATAACACCTGAAGTACATGCGCTTAATACACTGCGCTATGAGGACACCTACAGTTTTTTAGCTTTATGACCGTTATACACTACACATTCTACGACTCTACACCCATGTTACGCATAAAATAGATGTATCCAAAATTCTCAATAAATGGCAAACCCAACAAATAAAACAATAAATGGCAACATAGATAAATAAAAAATGTTAATGAAAGAGTAATACAAATAAATATTTTATTTTAGCAATATATACATATATTATAATTATACATTGAAATTATATTTTATTTTAGCAATATATACATATATTATAATTATACATTACATTGAAATTAGCGTTCCATCAAATCCTTGTGATACAGTACGAGCACTACCTAGAACAAGATTCCGCTTATTTGAAGTGTGGCGAAACCTTTTTATGCCATTTATTAAAGTGACATTCTAGTTTTATTAAAGCACTCCATTTTCATATCAGGAACCCCCACCTCCCGGTAATGGTTAATATTATTTATCAGATTATGATATTTTGTGAAGTGAAGATTCACCATCTTCACTCATCATTTGAAATGAGATTGGTTAATATATATATGTTACATATATATATATATATATATATATATATATATATATATATATATATATATATATATATATATATATATATATATATATATATATATATATATATATATATATATATATATATATATATATGGTAGAAAATTTGGTTACATTGATTAAGAATATATATATATATATGAGTGAGTTACACATACATACATATGAGTGAGTGAGGAGGAGAGGAGAGAGAGAGATATGGAATGGAATGGAGAGAGAGAGAGAGAGAGAGAGTGGAATGGAATGGAATGGAATGGAATGGAATGGAATGG
>JABUQX010047217.1:0-17500 GCA_015478945.1 Trachelipus rathkii
TAAGCAGGGAAGCCAAAGGAGGACCAATTTGACGCTAATGTTGTTTATCCCACCAAAATTCAACCAGCTTAATATATATTTTATTATATTATATATATATATATATATAATATATATACTGCATTTTGACATTTTAAAGTTTTCTATAGCTGACACTAGATATAATATGCTTATATTATACCGCAAATTATATCTTCAGCGACAACTGAGAACCTAAAAACTGTTCAATTTGAGTAACATTTTATGTGTACCGCAAGATTTTTCTACTTTGATTTCCTGACAGCTGTGATTTTAATTACAATAATATATATATATTTATATATATTACTTTATTTTTTTTTCCACTTTTTCTATTTTATTCACTGAGAGATAGATTTTATGGTAAGGATACCTATTGGTTTAAAATCTAAGAATCACGTGTTTACTAAGGATCTAGTCAAATCTTTTCAATTCATTTTATGGTTCATGGTATTTAATTAAAGTTGTATTAAGTTTCGGTTTTTAAAGAAATGGTAACTTTTTATCTGTCGATATCCCATACTTTCCAGATTTCATTTAAACAAATTCTAAGTTTTTATTTTTAATGTTTGGTTATGATTTTGTCCTACTTGGACCTGACACATCGAGAACTGTGGACCTATATATAGATCCAGACTACGGTAGACTCCAAGAGTACCATCATTCGTATTTTTTCTCTGTTTAAGCCTTCACATTGTCCGCAGATATAACTTATTTAAATAGTATTTTGTCACAAATATTATTGTTGATATAAATATTATTTATTGTATTAGCCGATAGGCCCTTTCAGCGAGGCCAGATAAGCTGTAAATCGGACTGAAAGTATTCACAGTTATTTCACTAATTATATTATATTATATATATATTTATATCATGCTTGAGCTTTAAGTAAATGGGTATTTAGTGTATTTATGTACCTTATTCAGAAATTATTTAAAGAAACCTTTATTTATGATTTAAATTATTCGATAAGTTATAAATAGGCTTTAAAAAGTATCGTCTATTAATCTCTAGCCCAAATTTAAAAAAAAAATGTATTTAAAGCCTGGAAACAACGATAGTAACTGGGTTGCAGGAAATATTTCACTCACTTCTGAGGCTAATATATTGTTTTATAGTTTTGGTCTATGATTGTTTATATATATGGATTATCATTTATATTACTTAAATATGCGTTAATATAAAATTATTTCACTATTTTTCTTATTAATTAATTTATTTATTATTATTTAATAACATTTTATTTTTATTTATAATTAAATATTTATTAATATATTTTATGAATATATATATTAACTTATATGTATATATATTTCAAATTATTATAAAACCTTTAAATTATTCGTTTATCAATATATAATTATTTTAATATATTTGAGCAAAAATTCTCATATATTTGTCACTAGGCTCCAAAGCTGTATATATATGACTTTATATCACGATATAAAAATAATAACAACAAATTTATAATAATTTATAAATCTTCCCTCTTATTTCGAACCTTATTACTATGAAACTTGAATTGTAGGAAAAAAAATGTGAAATTATCATTTGAGTACTATCTTATATTTAAAGGGGAGGAAGGTGATCTCCTCATAATAGACCTCTTATGATTCGGAAAAAATTATATAAAACAATTACGTATCATTCTATGAATGATATATAGAAATCAAGGTTACTATATAATTTTATCAATTAACAAATGTCGACACTATATAACTATCTAGTTACTACTACTCTTACTTAATACTTAACTAACTATATATACTTAACTTACTTTCGATTAAACTACTTAGTAATATTCTAACTTCAACTTAACTACTTATAAGACTTAGCCTAATTAACTACTTTAACTACTAATACTACTTATATCTACTACTATCACTACTACTTATAGCATTATTACTGTATATTATAACTATCAAATACTAACTACTACTTACCATACTTACATTACTAACTTACTCTAACTAACTACTGGTTATTAATTAACTACCTAACTAGCTACTTATACTTTAAATCTATATCTAACTTAACTAACTATATACTTAACTATCTAATACTAACTACTCTACTAATCTAACTACTTTATAATATCTACTTGACTATAACTTAACTAACCTAACTTATATTAACTTAGCCTGTCCAACCTGAATTTAACTTAAATTAAACTTAAAATTTAGTGAAATTATATAAATTTGAATAATATATATAAAAGATATAATAAATAAAAATTATATATATACTCACTCAAAACTTATCAAAAGTTTTTTGTAGTTTCAAATGAGTGTCAAATTCTTTTCAGATATTTTCCAATATCATATGTAAAAAATATCGCAATCAAATCATTATTTTAATAACTCTTTACATATATATGATACAATATATGTAAACTTACAAAAACATGTTTATAATGATGAGAATAATAAACATTTTATTATTTTAATTTTGTAAATAAATTATTTTTATGAGGTATAGACCTATTTTTTATGACTGCTTGTTACCCTGTGGTTGAGGATAATAAATATTGATATAAAATAATCAGTTTATAAAAAAAATAATAAACTCAAAAAATGATAATTTATTCACTAAGTGCACTATATTAGATAGTTAAGTTATCACATGGTTTGGGGATGTAAACCTCAAATTATAATATTAAATAAAATACGAAACGATTAATTTATGATATTTTAGGTTATATTATACCGAATGATACAAACTGGAGGGTAATTAATAACTCTTCAAAATTCGTAAATGATTTTAATTATTGTAGGGTAGGGACACCTACTCACTAATAATTATTATATATATATATATATATTATATATATATATATATATATTATATTAATATATTAATATATTAATATAAAATATATATATATATAATATTATAATATATATATATATATATATATATATTATATATATATATATATATTATATATAATATATATATATAATATATATACTATATATTAATTTATTATAATATATATAATATCATATATATATATATATTAATAATATACTATAATAATTATAATATTAAATAATATATATATATATATATTAATATATTATATATTAAATATATATATATAGTATAATATTATATATATATATATATATATATTAATATATATATAATATATATATATATATATATATATATATATATATATATATAATTAATTATATATATATATATAGTATAATATATATATTATTATCAGGTGATTGACTCAAGTCATGTGTAAATCCATTTAAAGTATGCGATTGAACTGACAGATATTAATTTATTTTTCTTAATATTACCATCGCTTCTGTGAATCAATTTTTTTTTTAAATTTCTCCTTTTTTTCACTCCCCTTTTAATTAGAAAGTATGACAGTTGAGTCTTCCTATATTTATTAGCTCATTTAAAGGTCATTACTATAGTATACCGTTCTTTATTTTACCATATACATATTACCTGACACAAAGCTCATTAGTAAGAGTTAAATAGTTCTTATTTTTTATACATCATACATTACTATTTTATTTAATTCTAATAGGTAAATGAAACAGATGGTGTAGTCCTTTTAGTATGTTACCAGAAGACTTTTTATTATTTTTTATATTTTTCTTACTAGTATATAACCTTATTAGTACCGATCACTATCTACTAAAATATTAGGGATCACTACACTGATGTCATTGATTTACCAACATTCTTCATCTATTATATATCTTACTGTTTTATATCTTATATAATATTATTAAAATTATCTTTTTATCTGTTTTTAATAAAACCACACAATTGTTTGTCCAATATATGAGAACTCGCCTACCTCTATTTTAATATTTATATGATTAACTTGCATGTGTGATTTTTTAATTTACTACAATGTTAGGTCTGTTATGAGAGATTGCTATGTCAGTTGGTGTATGTAACAATTCATACCAATATATACAGCATTCTTACATATTTCATATTATATCCATTTATTAGAAGGGATCATTGAGTTTCCATAAAACTTGTCACTGTCGCAAATCTGATGCTTTTATATAATTTTCTGGCCAATTTGAAATGCAAATGATTGTGTGTCTTTCTGTATTACAGATGGCGATTTAGTAATATTCTTGACACCATTTCCGCTTTTTGATGTGAGAATATCACATTAGTGCGGTGACCTTTCACTATATACTATATCTCACATTATTCTTATAATATCCATCTGGTTAACAGTCATTAGAAATGTTTTTCGCACTTTTTGTCAATGCGTTTCCTGTGCCATGCTTGTTTTTCGAAAGTGTATATACGATCTTGCGCTGTACTATTAACCTTAAAGTACTTTATTCACCTCCTTCTGCTTTAAGTTTTAGCGTTACTATAAAATTATAAAATATTATCTACACGTGATTTATCGCCATCAATATTATTACTCACAATCAAGTAATAAAGATAATTGTATGATATTTCGATAAAGATTATTATATCCCATTCAACATTGAGTTTTATTTATAATTAGTTTTATTGTTTAATAATACTCTTTCTCCATATCTGTCTTTAAGATATTTTATTCTAAATTTATATTTATCGTTATTTTATATAATTATCCTACTCTCACCCATACCCTGGACCTGATCTGTTGTTACATTGTGTGTCCGCATATAGTCTCTACTTTTTATGAAATAGTTGAAATTCGAGTATCCTTAGGTTTTATAATGCTTTTTTTTTTTCATGCTCAAGAACATACTTATATCTACAGTCAGTTAATAAATTATATTTGTTAAACCTCCATTATTCCAAGTATATTACGCTTAAGTCACTATTTTTTATTATGATTATCTTTCTTGCACATCAATAGATCACAGCTCCACCTAAAATATACCATTTATCCCTATATAACCTTATATCTTTTCGTTAATTGTTTAACATTATAGAGATAGTAATTTGTCTCTTAGTACATCAATCTTTATGGTTATATTTTTATTGTAAATTTTTTATCTATATCCAACGAACTATGTAAATAAGTTATGATTTTCACAAACTTATCCTGATAACAATTATTATCACTATGTATACCTGCACAATACTTATCAGATTGACTGGTATAACCTATATATATATATACTATATATATATATATATTTTATATATATATATATATATATTAATATATATAATATAATATAGCAAACGTATATAATGGAACTTCAAAATATTTTTATTTATTTTATTTTTTTTTTTTTTTTGATTATTTTTTTTTTATTATTTTTTTTTATTAATTAAATTCTCACGATTTATGTACACCGAATCTTTCAACACTCTAATGTGCATTGAGAAATAATTTATTTAGTATGTATTTCTAGTTGTTAGCTATGGTTATGATTATGGTAGTTTATTTGAATCCAGCGTGGATTTTATCTCACTCTGCGTTAACTATACTAGATCTCACTTCCTTAATTATTATCGTAATGAAAGTAAAATATGGAAACTATACATTAATATGAATCCTCAAGATTCCATATATTATTATATAATACTAACAATGAGTTTATTTTTATAACAGATTTTCTATTATGTCTGGTAGTTTCCTTCCCTATTTTGGATGAATATTACAGACTTTAGTAATCATTATACCATTTATATTTAAGAATAAAGATTTATCACATTTTATTTTATATTTGAGTTTTCTATGCTTTATACTTTAGATAATATATTACCCTGTAACCATTTTTATCAATAGTATATTATTTTAATAAGGTATTTAATACTTAAATGATGTTAATTAGGCAGATATACAATTAACCAAATAATAAGTGGTGACATAGATATAATCCCCTTTAAGAGAATAAATACCTTTCTATCTTTATTTACTATTTCCTTATTTTTCTTATACATATTTATTCTCACATAATGTAATTATTAGACTTCCAAAGTTCTAACTTATCACTAATCATGTTTCCATATTATTCATATCTTGTTCACAAAATTTTACAATGGTAAATCGCTTATTTTATATAATTTTTAGGACTCTACTTTTATCTAAACTTGGTTTTAGGTAGAACTTACTTTAGGTCCAATTTATAGTCACTTCTGATAATCAATTCACAACACATACTGGAGATGTTTTTTTATTTTGGCCTAACTGTTTTCACATAACCATTTATTGTCACTAAAATTAAATATAATTTAAATTGTATTTTTTATTAGACCACCATATAGTACATATATTCTAGAATAATAAACCTTTATTTGTTACTTTTTATATTTATTATGATTTAGTTATGCCATGTAACATACCTTTGATAATTGTTTTCATTCCAAATTATAATTATTGCATACCAGTATAGTTAAATAGTAGACATCAGAATATCGGTTACTTATTTTTTATAGTAATTAATATTTATATAATAGATGGAATTTTTTATGTGTTTCCATTTGATTTATATAGGATCAAGATTGTATCTCAGTCTTTTAGTCACTTTAAATAACCTTGTTGCAAACATATATACACAAGAATTGTTTGTTATTGGAGGTTTATATATATTAGGACACATTATTGAACCTTATCGCCGCTACTATGGTAGCTCTTTGTACTATTATCTATCAGCTGATAACCACATTAATTTCTTATAATTATATTTATAACGCTCTCAGGCCATAATATTTCTTTTCTTCTGTTAGCACTATCCCTGGATACGGACTGTTTCTTCGTGGAACATAAAATGAATACGCTTGACATTTGCTTGATTCTAAGTCATTAAATATGGTTGATTATGGATTCATAATTTATGGTAAACCATGTTAAACAATTAATACAATTTTATAGAGGTACTCTCTCTATTGATTTTTTCTATACTTCTCTATTTTTCTCTCTCTCTCACTTATACATTTTGATGTTATATAATGATTGATATCACTAATATAGTCATATATCCAAGGTATAATAATATGTTTATAAATGTTTGTTTATAGTGGTAGTTCTTGACTTTTTTAGAGAGATTTATAGTTATTCTTCGGATGATGAAAATTTGTTCGGATATATTCTCATATGAATATTAATTTTGTATCAGCACCTGTATGAGATTGTGAAATGTTACAAACTATTTTTCAAGTAGTAATTGTTGAGATTTAATTCTTTTATTTCTCATAAATAAGGAGGACCATAAGTTGATGATTTTATTTAGTATTTTTCTATCTTATTGTTATATCCGGCTTTTGAAAATACTAATTTTTTGTTCAATTAATTTTCTCATGTCACAAATCATTTAGGAATTGTATAGCTAAGTTAATTAGAATATCTTTTTATTTTATATTTATATAATCATGATGCTATAGACAAAAATAAACTTGACCTTACAAGCAAATATTAAAATAATTTTTAACAGCGCGATGTAAGGTGGCATTTCTGGGTGGGCAACTGAGAGGAAATTTTTGGGATAAATATACATAAATGATTATTTAAATTTATATATACAAATAAATAATTAATATAATATTACATGATTAAAAAATTGACTGAATAAATGTAAATTTCTAATAATATATTATAATAAAATATTAATAAATAATAATCTATGGTTTATTAATTCAATATAGATCTATATTTATAATAAATATATAATATAAATAATTAATAAATACAGTAATAAATAATATTATTAATAATTATTTATATATAGATTATATAAATAATTAAATTAATAATAATTATAAATAATAATATATAATAATAATAATAATAATATAATAATATAATTAACGAATATATCATTAATATATAGATAATTAATAATTATATAATTAAATAATATAATCATAATAAATTAATTAATAATATATAATATAATAATAATATTATAATATAATAATATATAAAATAAATATAAATTAATATAAATATATAAATAATAATAATATAATATTAATATTATATAAATAGATATAATTATTAAATAATATTAATATATAATAATAATAATAATAATAATAATAATAATAATAATTATAATTATAAATAATATGTAATATAATTAATTAATAACAATAATAATAATATATAATAATAATATGAATAATAATAGTAATAATATAATATAAGAAGAAAAATATAATTAATAAAATAGTATAGCATATTTTAAAACTGAAATATATACAATGTAAATTAAAAAATAATTAGATAAAATTTATTTCCATTAAATCAATCTTCAAATTCGAATATATTGTGATTTTATAAATATATATATATATTAAATAATAATAATAATAATAATAATATATATATATAATAATAATAATAATATAACTAATATAATTATAATTAATAATAATAATAAATAAATAATATATAAAATAATAATAATAATAATCATAAACAAAATTATAATGATATAAATAACTAATTAAATAAAAAATTAAAATATAATAAAAGAAAAATATTTGATAAAAAATAAAATATAAATAAATAATAAAATAATAAATAAAAATTAAAATATAAATATTATATAATTAAATGAATAATCAAAAATAATAATATAATTAGAAAAATATAATAATATATAATAATTAATATATATAATTAAATTACTAAATAATATAATTAATTAAATAATCGAATTAAATTAATAAATATAAATAATTATACTTATATTAATATAATAATAATAATAAATTAAATTATATAAATAATTAAAATTTAATAAAATAATTACATAATAAATAATAATACATTATTAATAATATATAATTAAATATAATAATTAAATAATAATAATTTAATTATTATAATAAATAATTAATAATTAATAATATAATAATAATTATATAATATAATATAAAAATATCAAATAATATAATATAATAATATTAATAATTAAAATAATAATAAATAATTATAATAAATGGAAGAAAATTCATGTACTTTAGATAGAGGTCTTATTTTCACTTATTCAATATATTTTCCATAATTTTCAATATGGGGGAACATAGCATCTCAGGTTGTAAAATTGGAAAAAGATAAATAAACTAATAAAGTGAGATAAATGCTGAATATTTATTTGTGATATGATTTGAGTGATTTTACTAGTATATCTGCATATTAGATATTGTAATAGTTAGAGCATGCTCGTATTTCTAAAGATGATTAGCTTGGTTGTTTTTATTATTTAAATATATTAGTAAATCATTATCATGGTAACTCACGAGGCTTAGAACGAAACATTAATTAAGGTTCTTGATTTTCTTGCTAAAGAAATATAATTACACTTCCATGATTTGCAATAAAATATTTCGATTGAGAGCGAGAGATAGTATACAATGAGGAGTCACATATAACTACACCTTTTTATATTTCATCATAATAGATAGTATATGTGATGAATTTGCAAAGAGAGAAATTACGACGTAACATCTATTAATAGAGTTGCTCTTTAGGGGTTTGTCCCCATTCCTAACTACTTTCTACTACTACTGCTCAGCCTATAGATCACTGAGTCACATCCGTGAAGGCGCACTTAAATACAAGCATAATTGGGCGCGACATGGTCTCTTATATGTCAACTGTAGTCACGTACTTGATTGATATCAAATTTATACATAGTTCACATTTGATATGAAAATGAAGCAACTTAATCAAGCAATAATGAGTAGAAGTTACTATATATTCAAGACACTTCCTTCGTTGGACAAAGCTGATAAAAATAAAAAAATAAAAATCTTTTTTTTTTATTCTAAAATTAATTTTAGTATTACTGAATATTATATTTTATATATATTTTTATTATTCTATAAATATTCCATAAGTAATAATAATATTATAATGATATAAAAAACTGTATATTAGAATTTAAAAATTGTTTGGTTTAATTTTCAATTAGTATGATCTTTACTTAGTTATTAGCTGCTAGTATGCATCAACTATTACAAACTATATTATATTATTATATTATATTATTATATATATATATATATGTAAAGTACTTTTATAATAACTGAGATATATTATATATATTAATATATATATTATATATTAAATATATATATAATATATATATATATATTATATATTAATTATTATATATATATATTATGAAGTAAATATATTTTTCATATATAGAAATATATACATACATAAAAATATTAATAAATCTGTAAATATAGCATTTAATTATTTAATCAATGGTATAATTATATATATAGTATATTATATATATTAATGAAATAAATAAGGTTATTATAATTAATTTTATTTTAGTAAAGTTTAGTAAAATAACACTTAGTTCAACATTGTTTCTCTATATCGTTTGTTGTATATTAGTTATTAATTGGTAGACTAAATTTTTTTTACAAAATTGTCAATACATTTGTAGAAAGAGAAGCAGCTTAGAATATGTAGTGAACCATTGAAATAATGCTGGCCACATATAACCACCTACTACTATTATATTACTCACTAATGTATGATATACTATCTAAATAATATTATTAAATTATATATTTATCCACCCTAATAATGTTTTGGTTTATTATTATTATTATTATTATTATTTATTTTTGGAGATAACAATGCCAATTATATTTTTTGGGGGGTTCTGAAATCACCTCACTGTCATGCAATACTATTAGCAACACTGACAGTATCAAAATCTGAAGGAGAGTTTAGATCGCAGGATGTCTTATCTTATGGTGATACTTTTTATTATTAGTAATCCTTTTATATTGATAATTTCTCATCCAATATAAATTGATATATAATTTATATTATATATAATAATGTATTTTTTAAGATTCTTTGACAAGTAATTTGTAAGGTGGTATATTTTATATTTTTTTCTTGTTTGAATAGTTAATGGGTTTTATATTAAATAATTTCGGGTATATATTCTTTATAGAAACGCCAGCAAAAATTACAGATTCTTAATTACATCTGTAGATTTATGAGATACCTCAATTTTTATATTATAACATACGGATACTTACTCTTAAACTTTAGAAGCAGTTGGTTTAGCCTCAACCCGTAGCTTTCAGTAGATTTAATATTAAGCAATACATGTTTTTGGTCGCGTCCGTTTTTTATATGTTGGCTATATACGCTAGTGCTCGCAAATACATATCATTATATTCATACACGTTTTTCATTATAAAAACAAGAATTGAAATTATTATAGTTTTTATTAAAAATTATATATATATATTTATATATATATATATATATTAATATACTTTATTATATATATATATTATATATATAATATTAATTAATATTATATTATAATATAATTATATATATAATTATATATATATATATAATTAATATATATTATATATATTATTTATATATTATATATTATTATCTTTATAGTTATAATATATATATTTTAATATATATATATATATTATATAGTATATTAGGTAATAATTAATATTTTATTTTATAAAGGTAAAAATATATATTTAAATACATCACTCATATATAACTAATTTTAGATTATTATTTATACGGTGTTAAATTTTATATATAATATTAATTATTAGGCAAAAATAATAATATTCTTTGTACTTTCGGGTATATATCGGGTTATATCTTTTATTAGTACTAATTATGATATGGATCGCGTATAATATACTGAGGAATATTCACAAATAAGTAAATTTATGTTAATTCTTATTATGAAAATAAAATTATCTTTTTAGACTTTTAACTCTTGTGGCAATATTATTTTATTTTTATTAAGATTTCAATTTAAAATTTCTGATGTTTTGATTTCTTTTTTAATTAAAAATAGTATTGTATAGTAGTTGTATAACAGTATATTGAGATAATATTATATACTATGAAGCTTTAATCTATATATGTTATATCTGTTAGTGATGTGCTCTAAAAAAAATTAAAATTCTCAATTTGCTCGAGATAGACTGCTTTAGATTATTCGCCCCATAAATATTAAAGCTTCCATTTAAATCTCCAGAATAAATGTATCGTTTATGGCTCATATTTTTACTTTGAAATAACTATTATTTTATTTATTTATTACATTAAAACTGAAAATATTTTTAGTAATAAATTGTAAAATTTATAATTTGTTGCAATTATAATTGTGGAAATTTCTTAATTGAAAATGACTCTCCATCAAAATTTGGATCTGAATTACAATAATACAATTCTAATAAGTTTGTGTTTCGAAACGAAAAGAAGTTACAGAAACATTGCATGACTGTCAGAGACATTTATTAGCACAAAAAATCCACCTTCACGAAACAACATGCCTTTGGTTAAAAAATGTGGTGGAAAGTTTATCGTAGAAGATCCAGTACCGTCTGACCTCACCTCGATCTGTCTGTACAAATGAGAACGATATTCCTGGCTCAGGTCTATTCTGAAAAATCCAGAAAGTCAGCTAGACACTTTTCCATGATATTTTGCACTGCCTCCATCTCATTCTAATTTTTAGGACTTCTTTCGGGCCAACTATAATATATATATATATATATATATATATATATATATATAATATATATATATATATTATATATATATATATATATATACCCTAACCTATATTTATAAAGAAAATATCCACCCTCATTACTATTATTTTTACTCTATATCATTATTAATATATACCGGCAATATTATTCTTTTATAATTATGAGCCAGACAAGAATTCTAATAAGCTTATATCTCTCGAAAGTTAATGTAAAATTTATTAAAATATTGATTAATAAATTTTTCGCCCCTATAAATGTTTAATTTTAATTCTGCAAACAGCAGTTTATATATTCGCAGATCGTTTGAATTTACAGTATCGGTGGTCTCTGCTGCTTCGTGGTAAAATGGGGGAGATAGTGAAGCAATTGTTTCTGTTATTAAATTTCTCATAGAAAAGAGAAAATGCCTCTTTGGACATCAATTTCATCCTGTATAAGCCATTGTTGTCAAGATATTGACAGAGGGGAGGTAGGGTGAGTCTTGCCTTTTATCTACACATTTGTAGTAACAAACCTTTATAATTGCCAATCAAGAGCAGCTAAACCACAAGCTTATCATAGACGTAAGCAGTCACAATTTGGTTTTAAAGCTTCATAACAATTTTTATCATCGGAAATATCAGATACATCAAATTTGTCACATTTAGACCAAAAACATATATTCTACTTGCTCAACTGCAAAATGGGTGCTGCGTCTGTAATTGAAAAAAATCATAATAATAATTTTTGACCAGGTAACTGTCAAAGGTTCGTTAATACCCTCGCTGTTTTGTCATAACTAACGAAACTTAAAACAATAGTTTCTTACATGCCAGACTCAAAACCACATTCTGATTTATTTAAAAGGTAGAGAACCAGAACCAAAAAAGAAAAAAAATATTTTTATTAAGTGATTTCGCATCTAGTATCTTTTTTTTTTGCCTGATGCAATAAATATTTATATAAAACAGATTACTTATGAAAAGAACAATGATAACGATTTTCATCATAGACCATTGTTGAAAAGGAACTCTGTTGCTTATTTCAGAATAAATCAACTCTTGATTCTCTCATGCAGTAAGAAAAAAATTATTTCCAATTATATTGTAAACTTACTCCTCGCCACATTCAACCCTCCGCTTCAATTATGTCTTACTTTTGTTGCGGGTAATTTTTCAATAAATCAAAAAATTATAAAAAATCATTCTTAAGAAACATTTCTACTACAGACTCACTAATTGATCTTTAAAACTTGTAATAGATGACGATTGAATTCCAAATAAAATGTATTATCTTTATCACTTTTATATCCATTATCCGATATTAAAAGCTTCTATAACTATTTTAATTTTTTCCTAATACTCAATACTAAGTGCTACCTGTATTAACTAATCAGCCTTTATTTTGCACTTAAGCAGGAAAGTTTAAGTTCGTTGCATTACTATCATTCATATATCCTATATATATAATTATATATTAATATTATTCACTCACTAACTATATATTATATATATATAATTATATATATAATATATATATATATCATATATTTATATATATAATACTATCTTATATTACTAATAGTCTATATAACGATATTAATTGATAATACAATTAGATTTAGCGACTTTCTTACGTTGCATCAATTAATAATATTACCTCAGGCAATTGCGGGAATACAATGTCATCTGAAGAAAGAGCTTCAAAAATCGTGGACAGCTTCCGAAGAAAAGAAGCTCAAAAAATCCCCTATGTATACTCTGAGCATACAAGCAACAGATTCATCTGGAAGCCAATTTAATAAGTGTCCATATTGTTTTCATCGTAAATGCAACGTCTTCGACTAAGCGTTAAGTCCTGGCACATCAAATACCATCATACAGGAGAAATGCCATACGGATGTTTCTGTTTGTTCGAAAACTTTTCCAGAGAAATCTCTCTTGGAGAGAACACATGAGGATTCATAACCGGGAGAAACCATTTCAGTGTCAAAGTTTGCTTGAAAAAGTTGCAATCAGAAATGCAATTTAAGAACCATATGGGATATAGTTTTCATTCCTGCTTGAATTATAAATACACTTTTCTTTCTATTGGTTTCCCTTGTTATGCTCATTTCGCTGATTGCATACATTGGATATTTTTTTTGGGAGGTGGGGGTTGTTAGGCTCTGTTTTAAAAGATTACAAATTATATATTATATATAATATATAGTATATATATATATATATATATATAATATATATATATATATATATATATATATATATATTATATATATATATTATTATATATATATTATATATATATATATATATATATAGTATATTTATATATTATATATATTATATATATATGCTTTTCAATGCGTAATATAAAATTTTAGTTATTTTAGATATTAATTTATCTGATTTAATCAGGCGCTGACTATAAGGCAATTTAAATTTTTAACAACACACAAATCACACAGCTATCAATCGGAACTTTCCTTTGGAATTCTTTTGTCCTACAGAATTCTAGACTACAATCTATAGTTTATATATATATTTTCATCTTACATGTTACACTTAAGTGTAAGAACGGAGGTTACCTTTAGCCTAATATATTGTGGTTCACAACCCAAAATCATTAATATCAACTTCGCGACCCATGGGTCTGGTCAGTTTTTAAATTAAAAATGCTAATGTAATAAAATGTAGTAGTTCATTATTACATAGTGTAAAAAAAATACTTTTTAATCAAGACAATTTCGTGAAATCAAGAAGAAGGCTTTAAATTTAAAAAATAAAAAATAAAAAAATTGAATTTTGTTTTTATTATTATTTAAAAGAAGCATCGGCGACCCATAGTTAAGAACACCTATTTTAAAACAGTTACACGCGCGCACACCCACCCTCACACTCACATACACACACTGAAAAAAGGACGATGTAGGTGAGCGACCAGCTGATAAAACATTGTATGATAGTTTGCATCAACTGATGTTAAAAAAATGATACATATCTCCAGTTGGGTTTTTTATCTGTTTATATTATTATTAATTATTATTTTTTATTATTATTATTATATTATTATTATTATTATTATTATTATTTTATTATTATTATATCGCTCTTTTTAGGTATTATTGCTTTATTGATTCGTTAGTATTAAACTTAACTATAGATCAAAAAAAAGTAATTCATGATCTCCATGTACGCAAACGTTGATACTTTTTACTGTAATGTAATGTGTGATATATTTTTCAATGTGTAATATATCTTTCGAGCGCACAGCAAAAAATGTTTCCTTATGGCTTATAGCTATTTATGGGAGGAAAGTTTAATTTAAGGTTGCCCGTCAAATATATAATATTATATATTTATTATGTCTATCTACTATATATATACTCTATATTTATTATATATAGTATATTATTAACTAATAATTATATTTATCTATATCTTATATATATATATATATTTATATATACTTAATTACTAATGTATCGCTATCTATATATATATAATATATATACCTTTTTCACTTCCCTTATCATGCTTTTCTATTCGTTTAACTTGAATCCTGACATGTCTTGTTGTGAGTTTTGACGAACGTTCTTATTGATTCATTAAACAGCATCTTGGGAATGGATACTTTGAGAAAGCCAATAATTGAGAAGATTTGGATAAGAGATTGAAGAGGATGAAATCTCAGGAGAGCTATCTGAAGCATTGATTTGAAAGCTATTTTATTATTGTTAGAAGTGGAGAAGAAATTTTATGAAATGAATATTTCACATATTTTATTACTAAAAATATTTTATTGGATCAAATAATATCCAAAATTAAATCTAAAAATTATAAATTAATGTCAGATGCAGACAAATTAAATATCTTTAAGAGAGGAGCTACAAAATTTTTTTACCCGGTTTATTTTACATTTATAATTTTTTTCCAATTAAAATAATTGTCTGCATTAAGTTATCTGGAAATTGTTCTTTTTAAATTATTAAAATTTTAGATTCTACAAATAATTGAAGCTTACACTTCTTTAAGGTTCCTGATCATTTTGAGTCGATATTACGGATAAGTTTTCAACTTAGTTTCAAGGGTAAGAATTAAATGATTTGGAATAAGTTTCGACGTGACGGGTCAGTGACATTATGAATGATTCTTTCTTCCGCCATGGTTGATAGCCCGCCGACAGGTTTGCTAGACAACCCGGTCCTTCTCCCCTTCTTCTGCTCTCCTGAATAACAACTCCTTTCGCGTCCAGTCGTGTTTGTGACTCTCTATGTCTGCCTAGAAGAAGGACCCTCTGGAGAGCTCTAGGACAGTGGTCGGCAAACTTGGAGAGAGATGCTAGTCTGAACTGATAAGGGCGAAAACCCTACCTGAAAGTTGTTTTACTTGATGCGACTGGCTCCAAAGGCCCATTGCGCCGAGATAAGGATTTCTGTACAGATGTTTACTTGGGGTAAAAAGTGGTTTTCGGGCCGAATTGGATAACGATTCGTTCTGGCGACATATTCTGACAGGCTTGCGAGTAAACGCTCTTCCTGTTTGGAGTTTTGTTATAACAGATTATGATATATGGGATAGCTTACTATACTATATTAGTACCTATTATATCCTATATACTATATTGTACTAACTCATATATTCTTAGGTAGTATTACTATATTTATACCTAACACGCGGTACGGACTTTCTTCTTACTATAGTTATTATTACGTACATAACTTCTGATATACTAATTTATTCTGCTCATTTGGTATTCAAATCTTAGTATTCTCATGTGCGCCTTCGGTTTAGGTTGACGCCGGCCGCCTTTATATGCACTATTATATTTTCCTTCGATAAATTCGAACCAAAAGAAATACGATATTTTTTTCATGGCCGATACTTATGGCGAGTAATTTTCTTCTTCTTCCCATTCAATCGATGGTATTTTATTCGTGAGTTCATAGAACTTCTCAGGAACTTTTTGATATCTCTCTCAATATCATATTGCCGACATATCCTTCTTATTTTTCTTCTTAATACTT
>JABUQX010047217.1:25000-30000 GCA_015478945.1 Trachelipus rathkii
AGGTAACTTTTGAGTACGGTGTAACATCTTTAAATGTAATTATAATTAGTTACAGGTACGGTAACCTCCAGCTAATATTAAGAAAACCTTGATTATTTTTCCTTCACGTCTCAATATAATAGGATTGTCAAAATGAGGTTGCTATGGGGGGTTTAAAAAAAAAGAAGAAAAAATCCTATTTTTATTCCATTTAGGCTTACCCGATTTGACAGCACCTAACGTCTTCCTTTAGGGTTCCTTGAAAAACCGGGTATATACCAAAAAGTCCTTAACGACGCAACAGTTTAAAACAAACGAAATAAATAACATCCGGGAAAAATTAAAGTCCTGGAAACCAAACATCAAAAGACCAGTTGTGGAAAATGTCATAGAAGCGATAAATAGGAGTCCTTTATGCGACATCATTTTCTATTTGTAGTTGGTAAAGAAAATTATACTTTTTTGTTCTGTATATTATTAAACTTTTAAATGCACAATAATAAAGCAAACAAAAATTATTCGTTTTCCAATCGATTTATTTAGTGTATATATATATATATAATATATATATATAATATATATATATATTAATATATATATATATATATATATATATATATATATATATATTATATTATATATTATATATATATATATATATATATATATATATATATATATATATATATATATAATTAAAAAAAAGGTTCACATCTCACGGCCATAGCCTTACTCAGGGTAAGATCCAATGTTGAGCTCGGGCTGAGCCCCCTTTTCAGCTCCACCAAAAAATGGACATAAAATTCGGAATTTTCAGCCGATTTTGACTATTTAAACACCAAACTGTAGCTTTTTTTGGCCTCTAAAACGTTGTTTTTCGGTGTTTTTCTGGTGTGTAGTCATTTTTTCAGAATTTTCAATTTTCAAATCCATGTTTTTGACCATTTTCATATAACTTTTATAATTTTTTTTCGAACTGACTTCAAACTTGAAATATATGCATAGATGGTCCATTCCTTAAAATAGTACAGAAGTACATTTTCGATTTTTTGAGTTTTGTGCTCAGCGTTCTCCAATTTCCAAACCCCGTTTTTTTGGATTTTGAAATGAAAAATTGAGATAATTTTTTTTATTATTGTCCGATCAACATCAAATTTTCAGCACTTGTATAGTCGGACGAGATGCATCTTTTTTACTTAGATAATGTTTTTTGTATACTCAAAAGAAAGGTTTTAAAAAAATTTCAAAAAATTTTTTTTTTGAAAGTTTGTTCTAAGAACAATCCAAACCTAATGCATATACAAAGAATTATCTAAGTAAAAAAGATGGCATCTCCCCCGACTACATATGCCCTGAAAATTTCATCCACTTCTCCCGAACAGAAAAAAAATTATCGCAATTTTTCATTTCAAAAAAAAAAAAAAAAATGGGTTTGGAAATTGGAGAACGCTGAGCACAAAACTCAAAAATCGAAAATATACTTCTGTACTATTTTAGGTAATGAACCTATCTATGCATATTTCAAGTTTGAAGTCATTTCGAAAAAAAATTCTGGTATTTGATAGGAAGAATGTCAAAACATGGTTTATTTTGAAAATTGAAAATTCTGAAGAATGACTTACAAAACACAGAAAAACACCGGAAAACAACGTTTTTATGAGGCCAAAAAACAGCCTACAAATTTGGTGTTTATAATAGTCAAAATCGGCTGAAAAATTCCGAATTTTATGTCCATTTTTAGGTGGGGCTGAAAATGGGGCTCAGCCCTATCCCAACATTGGATCTTGCCCTTCAAAGAAATTCTCTAGGTAATTGGTACCTAGGATCCGGACGAGGAATCGAACCCTGCCCCAAACCGCGACTCGGTTGCGCTATCGTTTAGTCACGGTAGTATATATAATACTATATATATATATATTATATATTATATATATATATATATATATTATTTTTTTATTATATATATATATATATATTATATATATATATAGTATATATATATATAATATATATATATATTATATATATATTCCATACTTGTACTCTAAAGAGAATGGTGAAGCTATGAAAGCGAGTTTTATCAATGGATGCTGGAGTATATAAGATTCCTTGTACCGATTATGAAGAGGCTTTTAAAGGAAGAATGTGCCAGCATAAATATAGGTGTTGGCAGGAGGTGACAAATTCGGCATTACATATGCACACAATAAATAATATATGCAATATTGATATGCAAATAGATCTTTATTATTAAAACCAATATTAAATCATGAATTCGGGAAATTTTGTGGAAAAAAAAAATTTAATATCTAATACAAATAATTTTAATGGTAATACTAGTCCCAACTCATTGATGTTTTAACAAATAAAATTTAAAACGGAACCCATATTTTAACGTCTTGTTGAGGGTTGACAGCTTGAGATCTTTTTTGCTATTCTTGCTGTTCCTTTGACTGCATTTTCTTCAGCTTAATCTTCTACCTGAAAGATGGGTTAGAAAAATTGTTAATTTTGTTTTTTAAATATTTTTTATAATTTTATATTTTTAATCTGTAAATTTTTATTTAAATTTTACAATCGGTTATTGAGTTCTTATTCTTATTCTTATATATATATATATATATATATATATATATATATATATATATATATATATATACATATATAAAAGTATATATATATATATATATATATTATATATATTATATTATATATATATATATATATATATATATATATATATATATATATATTATATATATATAATATTTTTATATATATATATATATATATATATATATATATATATATATATATATATATATATATATATATATATATATATATATATATATATATATATATATTTAAATGAAAAAATACACTGGTTAAAAATGTTTATCTGAAATTAAATATATGGCGAGTAGTTTATGGGTCCTGTAATTATGTTTATCTGTTTCATAAGAGCATAGATCTTATTCTACGAGTACGTTGTTGCTTAAATCTGTATTAAAGTGAAAGGCTTAGATCCAATACCGGAACTTTGTCTTACTCAAACTGTTAAATTTTTTCATTTTTATTTATTTTTTTGCATGGGTTCATTACCCTTTTTCATAAAAAAGATATATTTATTTCATCTTTCTTAATTTTAAAGTTGCATATTTTTTTTTCAATTTTATTTCCTTAAATACTTATAATCCTGAATTTCAGTCCATCGCTTTTTCGTTGGGCTTTCATTTTGTTTTGTTTATAGTTTGTTTGTCTCTTTCATTGTTTATTTTTGATTCGATTTCTGCCTAAATGTCCTTTGGAACGTCCTCCATATATCTCCTATATCTTGATCCTTTTCTACCTTAAGTTTTCCTCTTCCATTTCTCTCTTTTTGTTCCTTTCGAATCTCTTTTATCTTTTCGAAATTTTACAGTTGGTAATAATCCATTTCAAAATTAAAATTATTTTCAAAATTTGTCCACCAAATACCGGAACTTGTAAAATAAATAAATTTACTAAGGGTCCCCAGGATATGGTAAAAACTCTTAATAAGTTTACGTGTTAAATCTCAAGAAAGAATGTAAAAAAAAGTAGTTCAAGTGGATCTGATGAATGGTCTAAGGGCAGACTATAAATATTCCTGACCGGTAAAGTGTAGAAACTCAGCATTACATTGAAGAACATTTCCATACAGAAGTACCACTACTTTAAGCTTCGAAATGTACTCCTTTTTGAGCAAATAATATTCTCACGAATGGTATGATTAGTTTGACGAGATCATTTTTAATGTGATATAGTTTTTGTTGTTACTTCCAAAATGTGTTACTATATTCCAGTTATTAACACATGTCAGTCTATATATGTTGTTGATGAAATGTTCATTTTAATGTTATTGATGTGGGAATACTTTTAATGTTTTGTAGGTTGTAACATAGGTATATGGATATGTTGTATTTCATCCCTTGATCATTGATACCAGTTTTTTATTCAGCAGGGGTATGAAACTTCTTCGAAAGCCTTTCAAGATGGATGGCTGGACAAAAATGTAGAAATACCCAAATTCATAGACTCTTCTGGAGGAACTACTTATCATTGCCCTTATTGCCAGTATGAAAACTCTTCAAGTATTACTAACGTAAAATCCCACATCAGATATAAACATACCGGTGAGAAACCCTATGGTTGTTCTGTTTGTTCAAAACGTTTTCCTGAAAAGTTTCTGTTAGAGAGGCACATGAGAATTCACACTGGAGAGAAGCCCTTCTCGTGTTCTATTTGTCAAAAAAGATTCAACCAAAATTGTCATTTAAAGAAACATTTAATATGTTCGCATAAATTACAGCTTGATGCTTGTGGTGGTGCTCAACAGAACGTTGGATAGATCGGTAGTTACCTTTTTTCGAAAGTACAACCACTAAATTATTCTTATAGTAAAATAAATTATATATATATATATATATATATATATATATATATATATCATAACTAATATATATATATATATATATATATATATATAATATATACTATAACTATCTTTAACTATAACTACTAACTAACAACCATATATATATATATATATATATATATATATATATATATATATATATATATATATATATATAAAGTTAGTGCTTACAAAACTAAAGCAGCTGCCCAGACTTTAGACGGTTTTAGAAAATTTAGTAATAAAAAGAATGCTTTCTTATTAGACTAGCTGCTCCAGCTATATATATATATATATATATATATATATATATATATATATATATATATATATAGAATAATGTAACAACAATATGAATATCTAAATAGACATATATATATATAACATATATACACTGCTCTTTCTTATATATATATATATATATATATATCCTTATATATATTTACATATTTTAATATATATATATATATATCAAAAAGGTTAAAATTATATTTTTATTTTACCTTTTTTAAATTTTGCAAATCAAATTAATTTTATTTTCGTTATATATAATTTTAAATTATTCAATTTTTTTTTTTTTTTT
>JABUQX010047217.1:37500-40000 GCA_015478945.1 Trachelipus rathkii
CCAAAAACATTTAATGCAACGCCACTTCATAAACATATGGAAAATGATCACCGAAAGGAGAATCCTGTATTTTCTAGAACACTGGACATCCCAAAATAGCGAAAGATCAAGCCGTGAAAGAAGTGAGCCGAGGAAAATTTCTTACCCCCCAAAATTTGGCATATCAATAACCCCAAATCACAGCCAATTCATCAGAAAATAATGAATCACTGAAGAGCAGGGATTCATAGAACTTATTGCCCATCTTCAACCTAAATATCTTATCCTAGTAGAAAATATTTGAGAGAAGATATTACCAACTTCAGTTACAGTAAATTGAGATCAGCAGTATTCAAGAAGTTATCTAAGGCCGATCAGATATCATTTACTACAGATATATGGACAGCTAAATATTCAAACGAGTCATTTATTTCTTTAACTACTCACTGCCTTACCAGCGAGTTTGAAAAATTGGACTGTGTACTCCATTGCAATATATATATATATTTTATATATATATATATAATTTTGGAAATGCATATGATGGAAAATATATATATATATATATATATATATATATATATATATATATATATATATATATTATATATTTATTATATTTATATATATATATATTATATATATATAATACACTATTATATATATAATATATATAATATAATTTTGGAAAATTTTTTAAAATTTTTTTGAAAATTTTAATTTCGCATGAAATATCCTTTTTAAATTTTAATTTCCCCCTTTATTTAAAATTTTTTTTTTGAGGTATTGTGAACTTTATTTAAATAATACAGTAGGTATGTAATACACTGTGTATGAATGCTACTATTATATTTTGTTAAAAGATGGTCTATGGGTTATGTAAAATAAATCCCTTCCAGCAAATTTTTTCTCAGAAGTAGATTAGTAATTGCGGTTCCGGCCGGAATTTTTCATAATTCCCAAATTGTGCCATATTCCAGGAGGGAAACTACTCTATGTAATTTCTACCTAGGATTCGGTCTAGGGAACCAACCAGTGCCTTGTGCCTTAGGACTCTGTTGCTATACTGATTGCGCCACGTTCTATAAAAACTTTGATTATTTACTTTTAATTTTGATCTTAATTTCATTTATCAAATACAATATCGATATCGACGTTCAACAGACTTATCGGTAATATCGATATTGATGTCCATCAAATTTATTAATAATATCGTATTGTCGATATTTGTGGCCATCAAATGTATAGATATATAGATATCGATGTCCATAAAATATATATATATATATATATATATATATTATATATATATCATATATACTATATATATATATATATATATATATATATATATGTCTATAAAATATATATATATATATATATATATATATAACTTTTTATTCCTTTAGAATTTAAAATTTATTGTTAAAAGTGTTTTGTTTTGGAGCTTAAAATTACATATTATATAAGTATAATACTTTATATTTTTTTAGTCATTATTATTATTATATATTATTATTATTATTATTATATTATTATTATTATTATTATTATTATTATAAATATATATATATATATATATATATATATATATATATATATATATATATATATATATATATATATATAATATATTATTATTATATATTATATATAGTATATATATAATTATATATATTATATATATATATATATATATATATATATATCATTATTATTATATTATTATTATTATATATTATTGTTATTGGTTTGTATGTATCATCTTTCAATCGATTATATTAAATGCAATTTAAATTTAAATTATCATATCAACTTCACTAAAACAATTGTTAGTTTCCTGTGATGAAATCAGAGGAAGCAATTGTTATTAACTTCCGGTTTTCATATTCAGCTTAATTATAATATAGTATTATATATATATACTATTATATATATATATATATATATATATAATATATATCATATATATATATATATATATATATAATATATATATTATATAATATATATATATACTTATATATTATATATATGGACATTTATAAGTGGTTGACTCCGTTAATATTTGGTTAGGTTAATTTAGGTTAAGTTTGGGTAGGTTAGGTTAAGATTAGGTTAGCGTTAGTTAGTTTAGGTTAGTTTACCCAAAAAATTTAATGTATTTACCCTAAAATTATTAAAATAACGATATATTAATTATTGATTTTCGCTTCTTGGAGTCAACCACTTATAAATAGCTATATATATATATATATATATATATATATATATATATATATATATATATGATATATATAATATATATATATATATATAATACTTATATATATATATATATATATATATATATAATATATATATATATATAGTATTATATATATAATATATATATTATATAATATATATATATTATATAATTGGTGGTGTGTGTGTATTTATGTAAATTTGATATATTCTCACCCTGACTTTTAGAATTGAAGATATTAGAATTATTAAATATATATATATATATATATAT
>JABUQX010047217.1:45000-47500 GCA_015478945.1 Trachelipus rathkii
ATATATATATATATATATATTTAATTACCTATATACATATATTATATAAAAGATAGATATAAATTTATATATTAAGTTTATATATATCATAATATATATATATATATATATATATATAATATATATATATATATAATATACTATAATATATATAATATATATATATATATATAGTATATATTATATATATATAATATATATATATATATAATTTATATATATATATATATATATATATATTAATGGACTTAATAGCCTATACCCAAATCGTCGACAGGAAAAATCGTCGTCATTTTTCAAAAAATGATGTCAACTTTTATCTCATCACGTTCAATTTGTCTACGATTTGAACATAATGTACAAACTTTATCGAAACATTTTTCTCTCCCTTTGAATGGGTTACTATTGGGATAAATGTGAAATTTTTTTAAATGTGCCTTAGGCTATAATATATATATATATATATCATATATATATATATCTATATATATATATAATATAGTATATATATATATATATATCTATATACTATATATAAATTATAATATATATATATATATATACTCTAACAAATAATGTTAATGATTAAATAAGTTTAACGACACACAACAAAGCCAAAAACGCATAAAGTTAAGTAACTCGCGACCCAATACTATTACTCCATATTATATTATATATATAGTATATTATATATACTATATATATATATATAATACTATATTATATATATATATATGTACTATATATATTATATAATATATATATAATATATATATACTATAAAATTCCTTAATAATAAAAAATGCTTTTCGATGCATTAAGTATATAAGTTTCTATTTTATTTAAGTATGTTTAACCTTTTTATAAACACAACCCGTGTGATTCTACATTTGATCTATATCAATATTTTGTTTTTTTGTGACCCACCGACCCACCGTTATGACCCGCTCGCGACCCCCCGTTGAGAAAACGGCGCATCTCCAACGAAGTCTAACCAAAAATTTTAACCTAACATCTATTCTACTGCCCCGCTAACTATTGCCTAACGCATGCGGCCTCGGTTGTGCGGTTCGATATTGCCTTATATCTAGACCTAAACCTGTGGATTCTAGTTGCCTTAAATCCTCAGCCACTAACTGATATATACCAATATACTAATATATTATCATACTATATATACTAACTATATTATATAATATATATAATATAATATACTAATATATAAATATATACTTATATAATATATATATATAGATCATATATCTATATACTATATATATTATATAATATATTCATTATATTACTTAAAGGTGGCACGTGTCGTAATGAAGAAAGGCTTAACGTCGTTCAGATTCTTAATCGAATAAAAAAAAAAGTTGACGGCGTGAATCTTTAAAGCGTTTATGCGTACACAGCAATGTAGCGGAAGTTAACGTTAATCGTTAACGCTAAACCGTCTTCAAATTTTTTTTTTTTTTTTTTTTTTTTTTGCAGCATATCACCCATTACTCACGGGCAGAGCCCTATCAAGGAGGGGGATGTTGCACGCCAAAATTTCATCCGTTAGCGCAAATTACGCAGATGAACATAGACGCAGGTTTTAAAGTGAAGGAGATTAAATTCAGCAGGAAACACACAAGACGATGGAAGAGAGTTCCACAGACAGTGTGGAAGGAAAATAAGAAGGAAACACCGCCAGCAAACTAGCCCTTGTAGTTAACCAATATCTACACAAAACTCCGTGCGCAGTACAGCACCCCTGTGCTACTAGGCGTCTAAAGGTGGTCGTACGGCGGTGGTAAGTTCCCCTCGACACCCTGCCACTCGATACCTATTGAAAAAGAGATCATATGCACTCAACATCCGCGCCGCAAGATAGAGGTTCAAGTTGAACTGGCAAAAGTACATAACAGTTTATAACCTTTTGGCATTTTGACTCGACCCTATCCAAAAAACGGGTGAAATCTGATCCCCCAGATTAGAGAAGTGATAACTCTATACAAGGTACCGATGAGACCCTTGTATAGGTGGAGTAATGAGAAGAGGAAAAAAAGTCGGTCTAAACAGAACTCCCAGCTTTCTTATATGAGGGCCGCCCAGCAACCGTTGTGATGTGAGGTTTCAAGACGATTTTTTTTTATTGTAAGGCAAAAAAGGGTATGTTATTTATTGTCAACAGGAGAGACGAAGGAACCGTCAAAAGAGATAGGAAACTTAAAAGGTCTTTAAGAAGGGAATTTGTAGTAGCTGGGTTTTAAAAGAATAACTTTCACAAGGTTGAGACGACCCCACCGCAAATTCTATCTAGCAGCGAGAATAGATTCGGAAAGATTAAGACGAGAGGCAGATGCTAGAAGTAAAAGAGGGAGCAGAATGAAATGAGTTGAAGATGAGGGTCGAGTTTCATCGGCATGTGAGTGGAGTAGAGTTAGATGGCAGGTGAGAAGATCATTAATGAAAAGTAGGATAAAGTAGGAGATAAGACACCCTTGAGGAACTC
>JABUQX010047217.1:52500-62500 GCA_015478945.1 Trachelipus rathkii
GGTTTTAAGTAGTAATTACTAATTACTAGCGTATTATATTATTTTTTCTAAAGTTTTAATGTGTTTTCGTTTTCATATTGGCTTAAAGTCAACTAGCTTTGTGCTTTTATACAGCTGGATTATTCTGACATTATTCTTCGCTAGAACTTTCAGTTTGTCGATAGCATTTGGTGGCTGCCAAAGCTGTTAAATCAATCTCGGAAGGCGTACCCGTTGATTTTCAGCTGCAGACAACACATTAAAAAACAATTGCAGAAAAATAAAAGAAACATTGCAGCAATTTTGAAGACCATAATTATATATATATATAGTAGTAATAGGACTACCTGCGCGATGCCACCCTGTCGATATAAATGAATAGAGATATATTAGGTTTATATGGAGAATTGATTGCCCGAAGGGCTATCAATTCGACAAACAGACAAAACCGAAGGTTTTGTCTATGTTTGTCTATGTTTGTCTATGTTTGTTTGTGTTTGTTTGTGTTTGTTTGTATTATTTATTATTATTATTATTAGTTCGAAGAAATTATGATCACGGAGTGATCTCAATTTCGAGCCGACTGTGGCTCCGACTGTAGCTCAGCATCCGACTCCGACTCCGGCTCCGACTCCGACTCCGGCTCCGGCTCCGGTTCATGGTACGGTATGGTTCAGCCTTTGGTTAGTGTTGATCTGTCTGTATTATTATTATTATTATTATTATTATTATTATTATTATTATTATTATTATTATTATTATTATTATTATTTATTATTATTATTTTTATTATTATTTCCACCGTGGTTTCTTCTTCGCATCCAGTTCTAAGTCCAATATATATCTACATGGGTCAGAGTTATCGTATGAGGTTAAAATTTGGAGGGGTGTTAGATGGGTAGGTAACCTCGTCGTAGAGGTGGTTACGTCCCCAAGGGTCCCCCGAAGGGGGCCCCACCCCCCTTTAAAAAATCAAGTGTTCGTAATTGGCCTGACTTTGGGTGAGAGGATTCAGAGTTGGAATTTCTAGAAAGACTTGGTATGTGAATCTGAGAAGTTGGCTCCGGCACCGGTGTTGGAGCCACTGCGGTGCCGAGTTAATAAACATTCGTATAACAACAAATGTTGGTATCCTTATAAGGGTTATTGAGGTCGTAGGTTCGGAATAATGATGGTTATAAAGCCCGTGATAGGATGTCTTAGACCCCCATTAGGGGGCTCGACTGAAAAAAGAGCCCAGAGTGCAAAAAACAAAGGAGGAATGAAGAAGGATGAAAGAAGAATAAAGAAAGCAAAGAATGGAGAAGGAATCTAACTCAGAGGAGTAGGAGTTGACAGCTGCACTGGTGCTGGATTCCGGTGCAGTGCGTGCTGGGATAGTAAAATATTTTGTATAATAATACAATAATTTGTGTTTAAAATATATTTTTATAAGGATGTATGATCTCAACTAAGTGTTTGAGATCCTGATTGAGCAAGAAGGTAGCTCATCAGGCTCTGGTCCGATGGCGGGGGGCGCGCGCCGCAGGCGCGCGAGCCAGTGCAATCCGCCGCGAAACCGGCGCGTGCGCGCGCGCCGGCGCGATCCGACGCGTGTGCGCGCCCGCAGGCGCGCCCGCCGGCGCGAACCGCCGCGGAAGGGGCGCGTGCGCGGTCAAATTTTTTACTAAAATTTTCATGTTTTACATACCCTAAAGCAGTAAATCACTAAATCAAACCACTATCCAATCTCCCTACTGACCATCTGTGATCTATTGATCTATTGATCTATTGATCTATTGATCTATTGATTAAGGTCAATTTTTTACTAAAATTTTCATGTTTTACATACCCTAAAGCAGTAAATCACTAAATCAAACCCTATCCAACTCACCTAACTGACCATCTGTGATTCTATTGATCTATTGATTCTATTGATCTATTGATTAAGGTCAAATTTTTACTAAAATTTTCATGTTTTACATACCCTAAAGCAGTAAATCACTAAATCATCCCATCATCCAACCTCCCTACTGACCATCTGTGATCTATTGATCTATTGATCTATTGATCTATTGATCTATTGATTAAGGTCAAATTTTTACTAAAAACTTTTCAATGTTTTACATAACCCTATCAGTAAATCACTTCATCCCATCATCCAACCTCCCCTACTGACCATATGTGATCTATTGATCTATTGATCTATTGATCTATTGATCTATTGATCTATTGATTAAGGTCAAATTTTTACTAAAATTTTCATGTTTTACATACCCTAAAGCAGTAAATCACTAAATCAAACCACTATCCAATCTCCCTACTGACCATCTGTGATCTATTGATCTATTGATCTATTGATCTATTGATTAAGGTCAAATTTTTACTAAAATTTTCATGTTTTAACATACCCTAGAAGTAGTAATCACTAATCAACCACTATCCATCTCCCTTCTGTTCAATAATGTGATCTATTGATCTATTGATCTTATTGATCTATTAATTCAGTTCATGTTTTACATACCCTAAAGCAGTAAATCACTAAATCAAACCACTATCCAATCAACAGTAAATCTGTAAATCACAGATCCCAAGTATCCTCCCCTCCTTCATCCTTCTCATCCACGATCTATTGTTCTATTTGAGCTAGTGAACCATTTATAATATAAATGCAAACCTTTTCTTATTCATTAGTGTTCAGGTGTCAATCTAGAATGGACGTTGGTAAATTTATGTTCCGTGCGCCTGCTACATGTCTTGTGTCTGGTCCTACAGGGTGTGGGAAAACATTTCTGTTATTAAACATTTTAAAAGAGGTTGAGATTTTTGAACAACAACCTGTTAAAATCATTTGGTGTTACAGTGTTTATCAAGAAAAGTTTAAAGATTACAAAGATGTAATCCAATTTCACGAAGGGTTATATGACATAAAAGCTCTTCAATGTTTACCAGGACATAAAATTATAATCCTTGATGATTTGATGCATAAATTGAATGAGGATATAGCAGAAACTTTCACTGTTTACTCTCATCATTTAAACATCACAGTATTTTTTATAACTCAGAATATCTTTCACCAGAATAAGTATATGAGGGATGTGTCTTTAAACACGCAGTATTTAATCTTGTTCGGCCAAAGAAGGGATATGAAGTCAGGTCAATGTTGTGGGCTAACCCAAATGTTCCCTAACTCAACGTAAAGAGTTTCCTAAAAAGTATATAAAGAAGTTACATCTAACCTCATGGTTATTTACTCTGTGAGCTTCATCCTAAGAACACGCATAGAGTGTTACTGCGTACTAATATCTTACCTAACGAGATTGAGACAATATACATACCTGAATAATGAGCACTCTAGTAGCTGATTATTTACCTCTTATGAGAAAATTTAAAACCCTGAAACCTTCAGAAAAACGTAAACTGATCTGTGAAGATGAAAAATTTATACAATGTATAGCAGAAGTATGCCTAAATCTTATAAAAGGAAATGTTCTTTTAAACAGACCTCAGAAGGTAAAGCTACGTCGTCATAGAAACATCATTAAAAAACTTGCTGGGAACGTAAGAAAGCTTAAAAATAAAAAGAAGCTATTACAGAAAGGTGGAGGTGTGTTCCTACCTTTACTCTTTTCCGTTATAGCACCCCTGATAACCAAGTGGCTTGCTCAGTGATGAAGAAGGTAGTGGTCTTACCCTACAGCGATTATGAGAAGATGAAATATAACACAAGTCCCCTACCTCTACTACAACAACAACAACAAACCAACACAACAACAACAACAATACAACAACAGCATCATCAACAACAACACCACCATTCGAACAACCTCAATCAAGCCATCAACTGCAACAGGTCGGATATAACCCTTATCAACCATTGATTCAACAGCAGCCTTTGAGTTTATATGATCCTCAGGTTGAACAGATAAATAATTACGAGAAGGAACTGCATCAAATATTAAAACTCTGATGTTAACATTCATGAAAAAAAAGAATCCTATATCAAAATGCTATACAAAAATTAGTAGATCTAAAAGTTTTATTAAATTCACCAAAGGAAGATTCGGCTCTAGCAGCTGATACTAAGCCCGTGGTGAAAAGAGAAGATAATTTTAAACATGTACTCAAGGAAAGCTTGCCAATGAGGAGTAAGAAAACGGGTATAGCTCTATATAATATTTTAAAAGATCAGATTACCTGGAATGAACTCGGTCAAATCATTATTGACGGAGAAACATCATAGTTGGATCGAATATTGTTGACTTGATATCCGATCTCTCTCGTGATTGGAAGAAGACTCCTGTAGCAGGATGGAACAGGATCAAACAAGAACTTCAAACTATTAATTTTCCGAGAACTTTAATTCTGAATAAACAAAGATTAGCTGATCTGGATAATATTCCAATATCTCCTAGACCTGATGCAAGCCCCTCTGGTACTTCTTTTGCATCGGATAGATTAAAGTTGTTAAGTAGAAGCACATTACCTTCAAGTGTAGGAAGAATAGGAAAAAAACCACACATCGCATCAAAATGGATTAGTTCATAATTTTTATATGATTGTATTATTTGTAATTTAAAATTATGCATATATTCTATGTTATCTTTCTGTATACACTTGCTATTTTTTTTTTTTTTTTAGACTTGTAATTTAAAATAGTTAATATTATTTTGTAATTAAAAAAAAATAAAATATTTCATATATACATTTGATTTTTTATATCACCTTTTGGTATAAATGAATATAATTTTTATTGTTAATGTCATTGTGAATCATGGAGGCTAAGGAAGCGGTCGATAAATATTACTTTGATGTGAAACAGCCATACAGTTACGGAGGTTTTTCAAGGTTTGCATCGAAGTTTCCACAAATTAATAAAAAAGAATTGAAAAAATATTTAGAAGGCGAGGATGCATTTACCCTTCATAAACCTATACGAAAAAAATTTCCAACACGGAAAACCATAGCAACACATTTAGATAACGTATGGCAACTAGACTTAACCGATATGATAAAATATAAATCTTACAATGAAGGTTATCAATATATTCTTTTTGTGATAGATGTATATTCCAGATACTTATGGTTAAGGGTTTTAAAAGATAAAAAATCAAAGACTGTTGCTACAGCTGTCAATAGAGAAATTATAAATGAAGAAGGCAGATATCCTCAAATGATATGGACAGATAAAGGTTCAGAATTTTTAGGTAAAGAGTTTCAAGAAATAGTTACCGAGTATGACATAGGGTATTACAACACATTTTCAGTTAATAAAGCAGCAATAGTTGAAAGAGTACAGAGGACTATAAAAGAAAGAATGCATAGGTATTTTACGAAAGATGAATACATTTAAATATTTCGATATACTACAAGACCTGGCTTACTCCTATAATCGGTCTTATCACAGAACACTTAAGAATACCCCTATAGAGATGGTGAAGACGAAACCTGCTGTGCCTATCATCCCCAAGGGAAAAATAAAAGATAACACGAATGTTAAAGCTGGAGATTATGTAAGAGTATCCAGGACTGACGAAAATTTCAGAAAAGGATATGAAGCTGGATGGTCGAGAGAAGTTTTTAAAGTAGAGACCATCAGAGAATTCCCTAGAGACAGGCTAAAATTATACTATCTTGAGGATTTAGATGGTGAAAAAATAAAAGGTGGATTCTATAAACAAGAAATACAGAAAATACAGTTTGATCCTAAGAGCCACGAATATAAAATAGAAAAAATATTAGGATCTAAAGGGAAAGGTAAAAATAAACAATATCTTGTCAAATGGATAGGTTATCCAATGAAGTTTAATAGTTATATAAATGCTAGTGAAATTAAGAAACATTGATCAGTTTACTTTGCGAACATGGAGAGTGAAGATCATTTCTATTTAACGCTGCCGTCATCGGCTTCTATGGATCTATATCCTGAAAATAAAATATCAGACTTTACTACAGAGTTATTGAGTCCTTTAAAACTTGAACGAGAAATGTATGAAGTAGGGTTATGTGAAATGATATTAGATGCACGTATTGAGAATATGCCGGAATCACAAATGGCATTTATGATATTTAGAAATGTTGAACATGTTAAAGATGTATTAAAAATTAACACAGATATGGATGTTATCGTGATAACTGGTAAAGAATATTTCTTTGAAAGATATGTAATAAACCGAGGTCTCTATAAATCTCTTACCGATGTGTTCATAGACTTAAACAAACAATTTGGATCAAGTCGTATATGTAAAGATTTAGTGTTTCTAGTTAATAAAACATTCAACGATGACAATGTGTTAATCACTTTAAAATCTCAAGCTCGAGTAAACCTAAAAGATAGAAGTTTATTTATTTTCCGCACTACCGACTGGTTTCGTAAATGTAATTACCTACGTGATGACACAATATTGAGCATTAACGATATCAAAACACCTCTGAATGAATTAATACGTTATATCCCCTCTATGGAAGAGTATATAGATAAGCTTGTTGCAAAAAATAACAGCGATGATTCGTTACATTTTGTGTGCGAGCCTTCAAAGATGTTACAAGACCCCGGTGTAGCATATGTTTACAGCGATATTGTTGAGCCCCAGTATGTAGGAAACACTAAGGCTCAGCTACTTAGAGTGATACATTTTCCTAAAGATGAAAGAGTTATAAGTTTCCCTAGTGTGCACTATATACCTTTGAATAATGCTCATTTTAAGACCGTAAGGGTGTATATAAGAGACGTAGAAGGTAAACCATATCCATTTACAGTTGGGACAGCTGTGTGTAAAGTACATATAAGAAAGAAGCTCCGTTAAATAATAATAATAATAATGGAAAGAGAAAGAGTCTTCAGGGGTTCAAGAATGCAGAGAGGATATGGTTTAGGTGGATTTTTTGCTTCACTGTTTCGACGTGCTATCCCGTTGTTTAAATCTGGAGGTAAATACCTTGCTAAAAAAGTAGCTAGAACAGGTATAGATACTTTCCAAGATATTATGGGTGGTGTTAACCCTCGAACAGCAGTAAAACGTAGACTTGCCGATGCTTCTGACGAAATGTTAGATGATGTTAAAAGGAAAATACGACGTAAGATGACTGGTCAAGGTGTAGGTTACCGTAAAAAACCTATAAAGAGGAATAGGAAAGGCCCACTAAAGAAAAAGTGTATTGACGTGTTTGCTCTTTAATAACATTGTTAAGTGGTAACTTTTTACATAAATAGAAACATCCTGTAACTATTTCGTATATAAGGTATGTTTAAGTGACAACCTGTAACTATTTCGTATATAAGGAATGTTTAAACAGAGCTCTCCTCATTATACATCTGGCGATTGTACCAGCAAGATGCATTTCCTCCATCCTTCCAGTCCAGATTGTTGTAAGAGTGAATTGGATCTCTTCTCAGTGAACCCTACACAGATCAGTGTGAGTGAATCCTCCTTTATTAGTGTTAATCCTGTTCATGCCATCACAAATACAGATGTACCTCTTGAATTCAATATCCCAGGTACTTCTGACCAATATCTTGACCCTTCGAATGTGTTTTTATATCTGAAGACCAAGTTAGTAAATGAGGATGGTTCAGATCTCACAGGAACCGAACACATAGTATCCACAGAGACAAATTTCCTGTATACATGTTTTAATCAACTTGAGGTGTTTTTAAATGAAACATCTCTAGGAGCATCAGCTGCAAGTTACCCTTATCGAAGTTATATTGAAACTTTACTAAATTATTCTCAAGATGCAAAGGAATCTCATCTGCAATCATGTGGCTATTACAATTTAAAAGACGCAGAGAAACACAGAGCCCATGCAGCTAAATCTAAAAATAACACGTATGAATATTATGGTCGTGTAAATGGAGATATATTTTCTCAAGAAAGACTTATTCTACCATCAGTGGACACCCGCATCAGGTTAACTAGATCTACACCTGAATTTGCTCTTAATGTTAAAAGTGCTGTTTTGGCCACAACTACTGCTCCAAAGCCTATCTTTAAATTATTGGATGCTTATCTTTATATACGTAAAGTGAAATTATCGCCCCTTAAACATATGGAAATAGAGAAATCTCTTTTGACCGATACAGCCAAATATCCAATCAAGAGAATTGAGACTAAAATTTTTAACTTTACCCAAGGATTATCGAGCATTAATATACCTAACATTGTCAACGGTAACTTACCTCAGAAGGTAATAATAGGAATTGTAGAACACAATGCGTATTCTGGAAACTATGGAAAGTCAGCCTTTAAATTTACCCATTTCGGACTTAGAGGTATCAGTTTACATGTGAATGGCCAACCATACGGTCGTGATTATGAGATGATATATGAAGACTCACATTCTCAATGTTCGCGTCCTTTTTACGATTTATTTGCCAATACTGTATCCTGCAGCGATAACGGTACAGGTGTTGATCTCCAGACTTATGCTGAAAACAGTAATTTATATGCATACGATCTCACTGCTGATCTTTCAGCTTGTAATGCTTATCATCTCAATATTCTAAGAAAAGGAACATTAGGATTGAGTCTCAAATTTGGACAAAGTTTGACATCCTCAATCTCGGTTCTGGTGTATCTTGAACATCCCCAAAATCATTGAGATTGACAGAGTACGAAATATAATCTTGAATTATTAATGATGAATGAAGAAGAGATATTAAATGCCTTCGGAAACGAAAGAAGATTTTTAGGTGTATTCGCATGTAATGAACTCGATGCTGTGAAGTTGGATACCGACTCAGGCCTTATCTTCAACACTTCTCCTAGGGATGTTTCGAGCAATGGACATTGGATAGCTGTGTATAAGAATAAAAATAATGTTGTATATTTCCTTGACTCTCTGCATTTAGATTTTATGTTTAGTGATCATTATGTAACATCTTTTTTAAAATATAATAATGTTCAATATGTTAAGACTTTATGTTTTCCTGTGCAGCCCATCAGGTCTAATTTATGTGGTGTATACTGTATTTATTTTATTATATGTTTTTTAAATAATGTTTCTTTTAATAAAATTGTAAATATATTTGATGCTAAAAATTTATATGTTAACGATTCATGTAGTTTTTGCTCTTATTTTATAAACGAGCTTTAAAGATAAAAAACATGTTTCTTTCCTCTTTTATCCAGAGAACTTATTTATACGAAAGAAAAATTTGACCTTAATCAATAGATCAATAGATCAATAGATCAATAGATCAATAGATCACAGATGGTCAGTAGGGAGGGTTGGATGATGGTATGATTTACTGATTTACTGATTTAGGGTATGTAAAAACGTAAATTTTTACACTATAAACATGAAAAGCTTAAAATATTTAGTAAAAACAAAAAATAAATTAAAAATAAAATAAAAAATAATAAATTTTTGAAAAAAAAAATTAAGTTAAAAAAAAACAGAATACGTTTGCATTCTCGTACCGGTTCGCACATGCAGGACGCGGGGGCGCGCGCACGCGCCCCTTCCGCGGCGGTTCGCGCCGGCGGGCGCGCCTGCGGGCGCGCCTGCGGGCGCGCACACGCGTCGGATCGCGCCGGCGGGCGCGCCTGCGGGCGCGCGCACGCGCCGGTTTCGCGGCGGATTGCACTGGCTTGCGCGCCTGCGGGCGCGCCCCCGCATCGACCAGGAGCCTGATGACGCTACCTTCTTGCTCATGAGGGAGTCTCAAACACCTTAGTTGAGATCTACATCCTTATAAACATATATTTTAACACAAATATTGTATTATTATACAAATATTTACTATCCCAGCACCGCACTGCACCGGATCCAGCACCAGTGCAGCTGTCAACTCCTACTCCTCTGAGTTAGATTCCTTCTCCATTCTTTCCTTTCTTTTATTCTTCTTTTCATCCTTACTTCATTCTCCTTTGTTTTTTGCATCTGGGCCTCTTTTCAGTCGAGACCCCCCTAATGGGGGTCCTAGACACCCTACACGGGCTTATAAGCATCATGATTCCGAACTCTACGACCTCAATAACCTTATAAGGACACCAAACATTGTTGTTATAACGAATGTTTATTACAACTCGGCACCAGC